>NHTK01001259.1:0-74578 GCA_002938355.1 Panaeolus cyanescens | reverse complement strand
ACCCTACCAATCCAACTAATCCAACAAGCCCTACCAACCCAACTAATCCAACAAACCCTACCAACCCAACTAATCCCACAAACCCGACAAACCCCATTATCTCTGACCAAGGCATCGTCCAAGGGAAGAAATACGCCATCATCAGTCGCACCACGTCCACGAGCTACAAACCCAATTCCACTCCCGTCTCTCTTCAAGCGTTCGTCACACCAAACGCTCAAGGTATCTTCACCGACAATCCCAAGCGAAACTTTTTTACAGTGGCGCAACGCGATAACAGTAACGTGAGTATCGGATACATTATATATCAGGATCTGTTGCGTTTCATACTGAATAAATGTCTTGGACAGAGCGATGAGTGCTATGTCACCTACGACACAGGCGTCACCACCACGCCGAGACCATTCAAGTTGAAGCAGGCTTATAACATGAGTGTGACCAAAGACGGAACGGAGGAGTACGTGCAAGGCAGCGATAGGGATACCACTTCCCTGTGGATCGCAGTGAAGACTTCAACCGCAGTCGGACAAGATGCAGCTTACTAGTGAGTAATCTCTCGCTCTTACTCGTATTCTCAGCTCGTCAATTAACCATTCACTTCCATTGAAGCATATGCTCCAAAGCAAATCCGAATCTGGTCTTGACGATCGCTCCGAATGCGCATTACCAGGTACCCAAGCCCATGGTACGTGTCATCAAGCCTTCCTTTACATTGAATACCATTTAAGTACTGGATGATAGATCAAATTGTTGCCGAAGACTTCAGGAAGCGTCAACAATGATCAGTTATGGTCATTCGTACCGCTTTGAAGCTGTTGTTCGAATGGGTGTGGATTGGCGATGAGTAAAGATTAATATGTTTGGAATATTTCTACTTTTACCGATGTTTGTGATAGAGACTATTGAGAGCATCAGAGCTGTGAGCTCCGCAGGGTGGGTTCGATAGTAAAATTAAAGACGCAATATTGTATTCATTAGGACACTGAAACAGTTTTCCCACGATAAACCCCAACTTCGCCTCTCGACAAAGATTGTCCGCCAGATTTTGAGCATTAACCGAGTCAAATCACTGAGAAAATGTCCAATCCAGTATTGCGACGGTATGAAATATCCCCTCCACGAAAAATGTGCAAAACAATTTTGCGCTCCCAAATCGGAGGCGGCGTTCTCGGTCACCAGTGCAAGACACGCATTTGGGTATCGATGTACTCGAACGTGCGGCGGTGAGTTTATCATCTCATATAACGGCCTTGTTCAGTGACTGGTGGCGCTGTATTGCACCAAGAATGGGATAGACTGTCCTGCGTAAAAACGGTAGGTATGAGAGATGCCAGCTGCCAATCGACACGGTCACCGCAACTTGCTCTGGAATCCATTTTCCGTTAGGTGAGAGAAACGTCACTGAGAAAGTAGCGGAATGAATGCATAACAACATGACTTTGATGAGATGTCCCATTCATAGCGCTCTCAGCATCATTCGAGGTACTAAGTTCGCAGGACGGCGTGATTGGATTCGATTATTTTCCAATCTCTGCATCTGTTGTTCAGGCTTCAAGTTGTTGACTTTCGATGGGTGCACGTGGGCCAGCGAGAGCTTGATGATTGATAAATGCCGAGTGTTGAAACGTTGACATCAAAGTTTTAGTATTTATCAACTCGAAAACATTCAACTCATTTTAAAGTGGCACGTTGAGATGCTATCACACTGCTCACCTATAAGGAGGGTGGATGCCGACCAAATTTAAGCGTGAAAATGTGACGAAGGGTAAGAACATCAGGCGTAAAAGGGAGTGAAATTTTATTTTATTTTATTTTGATTGAAAAAGATATTTTATACCCTGGTAACACTCGTTTGGATGTTCGCTAAGGATTCTGAGCTCGTATATTCCGAGGATGTGACCAAGGTTTATCGCTCAGACAAAGCTGAAGTGCGCCGTGGGAACTCTAAAAAGGGGGAAACAATCCGAGAAAGCATGGGTCATCAATTCGGTGAAGAATGTGCACCCGGTCGACCAGTGCGCCAGGCCGTTCTAGCTTCGAGACCTGAACAAGAATGGCAGAGAATAAATACTCAGCGTAAGGAGTTTCATCACGCTTATGCCAGAATTACGGGACTCCAAATTATATGATATTTTACAAACGATAAAGTGTTGGTCATTTCTTGTCTTGATTTCCTCGATTCTGGGTTCCAGCTTTCAGCGCCATACGATTTGTCGATGATAAATCGAGGCTTCAGGGCGGATATCAGGTGCTAATAAATAAATTAAACTAATTAAAATATCTAGAGAATATATTTCAAGGTTGACGACTGCTGGCCTGGCGCAAAACCAGGCAGTGAGGCACGTCGAGCGCGTTGCGGCTTGCAGGAACGAGGACGGCTTCCTCATCATGATCTAGGTTATGTAATCACGGTGGATGCCGTGTCTAAAAATAGAGCATCCCGTCAGGGGTGCGTCCTCCCACCTTGCTCCCATCATGCATGTTTCACCCGCTCAACATCCAACACAGATATCCTACACGGAACGCGTGTTCATAAATGCTGTCTTTTGGCAGCGAGCTCAGAATTGGTAGGAACCGAGGAACCGAAGCTTTCGAAGGATGTCGCTTCACTGAGGGGCGAAAATGTCGTCGGGCAGGTTTAAACAACTACTCAATTTCTAGCGCAATTTTCTGATTTTTTAGCTCTCATCTCCGCTTTACAGTGCTAAATGGCTCATGCCAACATCAAACAAGGGAGAGGTGTCAACGAGGATTGCTTTTGTCCGATTCCGGCTGATTATCATAAATGGAGTCCTTGGCGGGCTTGGCAAATCTCTTAGGACTAAGGTGCTGCCGCAAAGAGCAGCATCACCCCATTTCCTGCAACCATCATCCAAGCCACAACCAAGGCCACCAAGCCTAGCTCAAGCAAACGCTGCAGATCCTACAACTTTCTTTAATCTCATCGTTGACTTCATATCTACCACAGAGACCGACTTTTCTCTGTGAAGAAGACCGCCTCAGGAGGCAACATTGAACACGACCCCTCTTTTCGCCAGTAAAAGTTTTCAAAGACTTTCAGGTTTAGACCTCATTCATCTCCACCAAAGATGATTTCTTCATCTGTCCTCTCATTTCTCGGCCTTGTTTCTTGGCTATCATCACCAGTTAGCGCTGTGACGGTGTATGGCCAAATCCCTCTCGCCCAAACCATAAGCGATACGGCGTCACCAACGGATGGCGCAACAGCTGCTCCTCAGCCTACTCTCGCTGCCTACAACTCAACACAACTCATTCCTCCCCAACTTCCTGACCCCCCACCGGCGCTCTCTTATGCTTTAAACACTGCAAGAAACGCAGCAAGTGTGAATGGGCTGTCACTGCCTCATGTTGGACCGTCGTTTTGGGGATTTTCTATTGAGATGTCGGTTTTGACGCAAGTTTGTGAGTAAATTTCTTTCTCTGGGTATTAATCAGTGTACTGATTATATTGCCTACTACCAGTGGGGAAGAACTCGTTCGTAATCAATATTCAGCTTCTCTCATAGCTCTCTGTGCTAAATTTTATTTTCAGATCTTTCATCGGCGTGCCTTTCCTCAACTTAATTGCCAACCTTCAAGAACGCGCTGGGGGCGTTTATATTCGTATTGGAGGGAATACGCAGGAGTTTGCAACCATGGTACCCGAAGACTCGCCCTTCCTGCTACCCTACCACACATTTGGAAAGACTGATTCGGGCACAACACAGACGGTGCGTAATTATTGCTCTCTGTTTCTCGCTATTTTTTATTCCATCGTACTCCTTTCCTTTCCATTGTTCACCATGAAAGTTACGTTTCTGCTTAAAATTTTCCGTTCATCATGTATGATGTGTTTGGTGGAGCTAGTTCATATGTTATGATTCTGCTTACGACATCCAATATTTGGGGTTTGTTCTATTTTTAGAATGCGTCCCTCTTTCCTCCTTCCCCCCTTCAGATTCTCCTTGTATCCCTTCTCGCTCATACTGATCCTATTTCAATGTAGACCAAAACACCTGCCGTATTGTATACCATTGATATGTTTTACATTGCATCCAACATCTCTTCGTTGGTGAATGTCAAATGGTTCCTCGGTAAGTAGCTCCATGACACATTTGAGCGCCACAAAAGTATTGATCTCGGCCCAATGCACGTTCAGGAATTCCATTCAATGACTCTGTCAACTGGAGACTTGATATTGCGGAGTATGGAGAGGAGATTCTCGGTGATAATTTGCTCGGGTTGCAAGCGGGTAACGAACCCGATTTCTACGAAACGTGAGTCGACTTTACCAATTTCTATGTTTTTTGGCGTGCTGAACACGCTTTTCAGGTTTGGACGACGTGTCGCTCCATACACGCCAGCTGATTATGCTAATGAAGTCGACAATCTCATCAGCGTCATCGACAACAACCCTCGCATTCCTCGTAAAAACATCCTTGTTGGTCCATCCATCGCCACCGGTCCATGGACGCCCGAACAAGTTTGGGAAACCAACTACATCGACCGCTTCAAAGATCGCATGTTCTCCTTCTCAGTTGAAAACTACCCTCACGACAATTGTGCCGCTCAATACGATACCGGAAGGCCGCATCGAGACCCACAGGAGATGTTCCCGTACTACATGAATCACCACAACTTGCTCGATCATGTTGGGAAGTACACGAATACAGGCAATTTGGTGGCTGCGACGGGGAAGCCGTTGATCATGTTTGAGACGAACACGGCGTCGTGTGGTGGATTTATGGGTATTAGTGATAGCTTTGGTGCTGCGCTTTGGGCAACGGATTACGGATTCTTGTTGGCGCACAACAACTTCACTCATGGAATGCTTCACGTTGGTGGTCAAAATGCCTTCTATAATGTACTTTCATCCCTTTTATCCTCTTATGAAGCATGTGTCTGACGTCCTTCTAGCCCTTTACATCACCCCCTACCAACCAATCTGCATACAACCAATGGACCGTTGGTGCCGTTTACTATAGCACTCTCGTCCTTGCCGAAGCATTCGGAAAAACCAACATGTCTCGCATCGTCGACCTCCGTGCCAACTTCGACTCGCCATACACTCCTGCATACGCCATCTATGAGAACGATGCCCTCAGCAAAGTTGCCCTCTTCAACTACATGGACGATCTAGGTACCGGTAGCCATACCATCAACGTCGCTGTCACCGTCCCCGAAGGTATTCCAGCATCCTCCGTTCGTGTCAAGTACCTCTCGAGTCCAAGCGTGAGCAGCAAAAACATCACATGGGCAGGGCAAACGTTTGGCGAGATGCTCACTGTTGATGGACGTCTGCGTGGCGAGATGGACATTCCTACCATTCAATGCGATAGCGCTACCAACGCGTGCACTGTTCCCGTCCGAGCACCGGGCTTTGCTCTCGTGTTTTTCGATCAAGGCGATCAGGCGATGAATTTGGGACAGGCTACGCAGACGTTTGCGACGAGCGCGTATACCAAGTTGCATAATACCGCTTATATGGATCCATCGGTTATTGCGACGAGTAATGGTCATTCTGGGACTGATAGGCTGCAGGTTGGGAGTACTAGTCAGGGGAGTGTGAGTGCGGCACAGAAGGTGGGGATCGCAGTGAGTTTGTTGGCTGGGCTGGTTGGGTGCGTGTGGGTGTTGGTGAAGTGAGCTGAATGGACAGCCTGAGTGCGATTGCATTGATGTTGCTCGTTTTTATATTTCGAAATATTTTTTGGAAGTTTGAACTATAATCATTACTAACCTCTCAATATTGGAGTATTCACTTATTTTAGAACTTTTTAGCAAGTAATGATGCATTCCTTCGTTTAAATACCGTCTCTACGCACGCAAATACCAGTGTCCACAGCATTTATGCCAGTAATACCTGTCGTGACTCTACCCTAATATCAAACGTGTTCGTTGAAGTCATCTTTCCCCAGAATCCGATATCTGAGAACGACATCCCCAGCATACTCCTGCAAATCATCCAAATGCATCCCCCGCGTAATCTCCTCTCCACCCTCAATCTCAACTTCCTTCACATGAAACGCCAATATCCACGAATACAAGTTAAAACCTCTTTTCGGGACACCCAACGGCAGCCGTGGAACAGCTACAGTGCATAAGAGCCCCGTCATAAAGGCTAATCCTAATGCCATCGTCAAGTCAAAGGTGCGCAATGATGCAATCGCAACAACGCGATCTTCGTATCGGCGTGCCACAAGTTGGCCTGAGCCAGCAAAGTAAGGAAGAACGTTGCTTGCGTCGGATAGCGAGCGTGCGGCTGCGTACAGGTCTGCAGAGAATTCGGTATACCCAAATGGACCTGAGCCGTTGGTAAATGATACTAACTGTATTATTGTTAGAAATAATTTGATAGAAACGTAGATAATTATGAATGGTGACTCACAGAGGGTGAAGGGACATAGAATGAATCGCGACCATTATCCTTCGCCACCTGATTAACGCTGTTCTCGTGTGCTGCAATATAACTTCACCTCGGGGGTGTAAGCAAGCCAAATAAAAGTTGAGAGCGATGAGTAAAGACATACGCAGCGCTATACCCTGTCGAGTTCAACGAACGCCTCACGCTTGGGTCCATTATAACCTCTCCCTTTATCTTCGAACCTGGCTCACGTAGCGTGCTCCTCCAATTCTGACGCGTAATCTTCTCCCTGATACCCATTGTAGTAGGCTGACCCGTCGAGCTATTGTATACGTCCAAAATCCAGGGTTCGTACAACTGTAAGCAGACAGCCGCATCGAAGCCTATGAAAGTTGGATTGCCGTTAATGTCTGGGATGGTGTCCCGATCTCGCCATGCAAATGTACTGTTGGGTGCGTAGCTGTTGTTGAGACGGATAAACACATTTTCGATGGTAACAAACCCAGCTCCATCATCACCCAAGCTGACATTGGTGCTTTTGACGTTGTTGGAAACACCATTCGACCAGTATGGTACTGTTGAACGTTAGAGATGGGTTACGAGTCACTGCTAGTATCAAAGTTGAACGATTGTCGCACCTCCTATCATCCATGAACTTACGTTCATTGTAGGTGGTATAGTATCGCCTTCATACATGGTTTCGGTAACATTGAGAGGTTTGTCGACCATATCCGGGATGGAGAGATTGAACGATCTAAACAGGCTCTTCACCGTTTCTCGAGGGGTAAAGAGATATGTGATACCATTCACTGGAGTGTGGATAATCCTATACAACATAAATCATAAAAGGACGTCAACAACTTGACTAGATGTATCACAACCGATCATACGTACAAATTGTCCCATAGGTTGGGTATTCTCTCACAATGCGTGCGCAGTCCCCATCTCGGAAAGCTATAACCGGGTTAGGTAAGATAAGATACATTATCAATATACTTGAAGGAATTGATGAACGTACACGAGATGCGAGCCAGGGTCAATCGCCTCGTTTGAATGCTTGGGCCGATTATGCATTTCAGTGTCACCACCAACAGCATTTTTCGGGTGAGGAGCTTTTTCATCCCAGTCAAACGTCCCGAAACCTGTTCCACCAGGCTGTAGTTGACTGCGCGTTACTTCAGCAAAGTATACCTTGTCATTTCCCCAATTGAAGGACACAGGTGGGGGTAGGTTTCCATGCACCGAAAACGATTCGATTGTCCAAGTGAACAACCGATGCTTAAAACGGAGAAAGACTTAGCAAAGGTAAATGAAAGAAAAGGTTAGAACGATAATACCTCAAGAAAAACAGGGGCTAGCAGCGCAGCCTTCTCCAAATCTTTCGGTGACAAGTCACCACTGACAGCTACCTCTTCGAACAAACTATATTGTCTCTGAGAGAAATGTATTGATAAGTGGATTAAAGGGAAATCAGGGATCGAGCGCACCTGAGATTCGGTGTCAATATCCACAGTACGTCCGAAAATGAACGTCAGTGCTGCGGAAAGCAGGGCAGAGAACACAAAGAGGAGGATGTACCCCGTCCAGAATCGATGGCTGGGTGCATGAGTCAGTAAAAGATCAAAAAGATAAAGACTGCACTCAACTCGGAATAGGGCTTTGCGGTTTTTCGACCTCTCCAACGACTCCAGAGAAGCATAATGGCGCTATACATGCTTTTAGGCTCGTCTGCTTGAATACTAAACTCGCTCAAGCGAATGCCTCTGTAGTTTTCGCCATCTCTCGCAGACTGATCGATCAACGTGGCCCACGCTTGATAGATGAAACATGTTACTCAAAACATGCTGCGAGTCGTGAGGGAGACAGGGACTTACTTGCAGCCTCTAGCACGGGTTGTGTGAGTCCGACCAGTGTGAAGCTCAAACTGAGCCCCATGATGCTACATCCCATACCAACGATGACACGAGCCCAAAATATTGATCGCGACGTTGCTGCCATCGCAGCAATGAAAAGGACGGGGTAGGTGAGCAGACAGAACAACATATGGAGGAAAAACAGAGAAACCGGTGGGGCTTCATATCTGTCTGAGAAAGGATGTCGTTTGCGGATAACGGATGACCAGTGAGAAATACTTGATATCAGAGATGCTCGACGGCTGTTGGGTGACGCTTTCCAGGAATACCGCGAGGATCTCAAAGCTGCGCTATCTTCGACGTCATTATCGATGTCGCCCATGGCCGTTGGACCCATCCGGTAGACGCCTTCGTCGTGAAAGGTGCTATGGTGACCATTTATTGTTTCAGACGAAAAACTGTCCCCAGTTCCAGGTAGAAATGGATCCTGCGCATCATCCGTGGATCCTTCATGTACACGTCTTTCCTGCAGAGGTATTGAAGGTTCAAGTGGCGATTGTTCATGACCTAAGCGAAGCATCGAGAAAATGGGCAGCGTGAGGGAGTCCCTGGAGCCAGAAGGATAACAGAGTTGTCGCAGTGGTCTTTGGAGGTAAAGGGAAAGCAATGAAAGATGGTAACGTAACGACCAGACATTTGAAAACCATGCTGTTCCCAGAGAATGGTACGGCCTGCGCGTGTTGATCACACCAATTATCGGTCAGGGTCCTCCTGTGCATTCCAGCGAGAAACCAAACTTGTGGCAATGTCTGGTCTTCCTCGATGGTTGGAGTTCAGATTGGGAGTTGAAATCAACGTTGAACTTCACCTACCGGGCCCCAAACTTGATGCTCAAGGCAGGCACTATAATCGGACTTCGAATTTGCCGAGGGTTCAGTCTCGGGATTCATTGACTGCGTGAATGCCGTTTACGTTTGATGATGATATGACGTTATCTGTCATGGATGATAATATTGCACATGCATTGGATTTGGACGTACATGGTACTTGATGCATTCGTCGGAATAACGATCGGACTGGTGGTGTGTAGCTTCGCGAGAGAGGGGCATAGATAGACAGTTCGACTGACTGCACCAGTTGGAGTCGGCAATCAAGCTCAGACCAAGCATGGTCTTCTTGAGTATGCAGCAGAATGAAGATGACCGAAAAAGAGGTAGACAAGTGCTTCCAGGTATGGCTTCGCAGTATCCACGATTACGAGATGGATATATCGACACGGCACAAAGGCATAAGTCGTATGCGCATTAGAGAATTACAATTCGCTCAAGCATAAGACTCCGAAGAAAAGGTGCGAGAGAAGCATTGAGGATGGAGAGACGCGAAGCGCCGCAGGTCAAGCCACAAGCCAGCCACCCATTGCTTCCCTTAGTGATCCAGGAGACACCGTCGAAGCTGGCAAACCACAAATCTGGATGTGAAGACCATCGAAGAATGCTTAGAGCTGCAAGACTTTAGGTGGTTGCACGTTAAAGGGAGACCAGTGATTGATAAGCATAAGCCGATGCAGCGATTGATAGTGAAAATTTAGGTAAGGATGCAAACGCAAAGAACGGGTGCACCAAGGGGTTAGAAGACATCAATGAAAGGGTTCAGGATAGATGGAAAGCAGAGAGGAGGAGAGAGGCGCAGCGCATGCAGAATTGGGCAACGTTGAACGTTGTGACCGATGATCCTTGTTGGCGGCGAAGGAGGTTATTGTAGACGAGAAAAAAAAGCCGATGAGGCGATGATGCTGACGCAGCATAAGTATGTCGTACGTGAGTGATAGACATTGGGAACGAGAAGAGGTCAATGAACGCAGTATTAGAAGCTCCAAAGCGTGAAAAAATGAAGACAAAAAGGTGTCAAAATACATGTTGACTCGGACGCGCTTATATTGATTCATCGACAATGAATGAGAGACAACGCGAGAATTCGTAGATAAACAATTGAAGAACAAAATAAACTAAAAAACATAAGAAAGCCAACATAGAATACTCACCTATTCATAAGTAGATAAAACCACTGGTGCGCAGCGGTACAGGACATGACCAGATGTAGTAGACGGGCTGAAGCCAGAGAGCAGCAGAAACCTTCCAGCGCGTCACGTTTGGGGGGTCCAAGAGCGAAAATACACAGCGCCCTTGCTGCCTCTCATGATGAGAGGAGAAAAAACACTTTTCGTCAAGAATGGACACCCGAGCAAGGATAGAGAGTAAACTAAGCCTTCGCCTGCCCTTCCATTGGAAGAGAAAGGACTCCTTCGCCTGAAATTGTGGGCAGAGCAAGAATGCAAGTGTGTTGGTGTTGACAGACGTCCTTACTATGGGAGCCGGAGCAAGAATGTGAGGACCTTAGTGTGCGGAAGGAGGGAAAGGTAGAAAATCAACCGCGTAACGTGTCGTCGTCCTTATAAAGGCGCGTTACAGTTCACGTGACTAAATGTCCCTGTCACGCTGCTGCAACGCGTGTCCGAACGGCGAAGGAAACCTCAAACCTGCCATACCCAAGCCATACCTGGGAGATGGGACTCAAGTACCTGAAAAGTACCAAGCAGAAGAAGATTGTCTAGCTGTCACGATAATTGACATGGTTCCGCTGCATAAATCTATTGTATAGAACCTGAAAATCCGATAGTAAACATAATACTCTTAATTAATTCAAGTGGAACAAGGGTCGTGCTATGTATCGTTCACCAAGCGGCGTCATACGTCTTGTATGGAGCCTATGAAATTTGTGATTTACTCAATTTCAAATGGAAGATCAAAATGGTCATATATGTGGTCAAATCAAACAGCGGTCGTCCAGAAATTGGATGTCCACGCGATTCCTCTACTTCTCGTCTTCACTAAAAGCATCACTACTGTGAGTTTCTACGGAATTAGTGGCAAAATGGAAACGCTCACATCAAAGAAACCCTCATCGGAACTTGAGGTCCTTCCGTTTCTTTGCCCCTGACGTATGGTGACAGCGTAATGCCCAAGCGCCAGTCGACTATTGCCTCCGTCCTCTGGAATCGGAATGCCGGTAGCAAGACGGACATCACAGTCTCTGTATAAAAGATGAGATTTTGTGAATAGTGCAAGCTGAAGGAAGTGACGACGCACTGATTTCCAGCAACGCAAACTTCATTCCACTTGAAACGTTCGGGTAAGTAATATGCCTAGGCCGAACTAAANATCACAGTCTCTGTATAAAAGATGAGATTTTGTGAATAGTGCAAGCTGAAGGAAGTGACGACGCACTGATTTCCAGCAACGCAAACTTCATTCCACTTGAAACGTTCGGGTAAGTAATATGCCTAGGCCGAACTAAAGGGACTTACGGGCATCCACGTCCTCCGCCCAAGAAGGTCATTCTGAGAAGTTGATAGAGAATATCAGATACGCCACTATCGATTGAGATAATGTCTCCTCACATATTCGAGAAGATACCCGGAGTTTTAATCTTCTCCATAGTACTCTCGTACGCCTGGTGTCCCATCCATCGTTCTGGAATAAATTGTGCTGCATCAGGTCCCCAAAGAGTGGTTGACCGGTTCAATGCCGCCATGCCGACGTATACTGAAGTTCCCTCGTGAATCAGAATTTCGTTAATCTCCCTTCCAGTCTTGGTGTCAGTGATTGGGTACTGCAGGGGCACAACAGTGTCTTTCTTCGTTCTTCGCCGGAAGTGTGAGATTGAATAGGATAGAAGGAAGAGAAACAACGCACTGTCTCCATACGAATGTAACAGGTGAAAAGAGACGCAATGCTTCGCGGCATGTTGCATCGAGTCGAGGAAGCGCATTAAGCTCATAGAAGTCCAAAGGTTTGCCGTTCTTTTTCTATCATTGTATCAAGAAAGATATGGAATCGTAACGTGATGTCCATCATGATCAAAGGTACTTACAGCCAATGCCTCGTCGATCTCCTCCCGCAACCAGTCCTGCAAATCGCGGTCCAGAGTCATCAAATCTAAAAGTCGACACATTGCACCAGAAGTGGTGTCTTGACCAGCAAGGACGATCGAACTGGGTATATGAAATCATCAGCTTCGTTCTGACAGCCCGAAATAAAAGCCATACCTCATGTTAGCTATGACAGTCTCGTCTGGCATGCGGTCCTCTTCATCTGCTTCTGCGTTCGCTTGCACTAAAGTGATAGTCAAGCCAATTGTAATGCCAAGCTTTCAACTCATTACACTTACTAAGAAGTGTAGTGAGGTCACGACCGCCAGAAGGGGTGTGGGCGAGAGCCGCAATACCCCCTTCATTAAATAGCTTCTTCTTCTCGTTGAACACATTTGCGCATACGGGGTGTATGATGTCAATGGACTCCTTGAATCTGTATAGACCGGGCAATGGAATGACATATGCAAGATTAGCAATGAATCTGCGCAGCCATACGGGTTCCTTTTTGCGCCACGATTCCAGGAAGGGTAGAATGTAGAACAGCTTGCTGGCACATGGACTACAAGAACCTGGGTAAGTAAGCTGATGATAATGAGAGTCAGTCGATCTTACAGGACGTCCTTTAGGGCGTTATGGAACTCATGAAACTCTTTACTGTTCTTGTCGAAGGAATTAAAAGTGTGGCCAATACCGCCTTGAGAGATGAGCTCGAGAGCCGTCCTCGTGAAGTGGTCCAATATATCGAGGGTACCGCCTGGATTTAACTTGACTTCGGCTTTCAGCCTATCTCGAAGCTACAGAATGCATCATTATCCGAGCACGTAGTGGCAAATATATTTCAAAATGTACCTCAGTGGCGATGCGATGGAACAAAGGGCAAAGTTTGGAAACGTGAGCGGCCGTAAAGACTGGGTTCATAAGCTTCCTTTGCTTTTTGTGTTCTTCTCCTAAAAATGGGTGACGGTATATCAGGAATGGTCATATATTCCGAAGAAAAAATCCGCACCAGAAACAGATGCGAGCTGGTCACCATGATGAACAACGCCAAAGAGACTGAAAACCGTCATGAATACTTCGTAGAGTTCCGGCAACTGGGCTTTTTCTCACCCTGAGAACTCAGTGGATTCTGGAAAATTATATTGATCCTTGACGAGAATCGAATGAAGCGCCAAAGGGTCCGAGATGTAAAGCGCATCCGACTGTCCAGATAACTGTCAGCACCTAGAATCTAAACCAAGCATATTCCGCAACTCACGCCAAGCAGTCCTCCTTTCAGTCTTGCTACGTGACCGTAACGCTCAGTCATTTTGAAGTGGAAGTCAAGGCTATTGGGGTCGTGCATGTCCAACAGGTAGCCTATAAAGTGATCAATGCATTGCTTGGTTTAATGTTAGATGGCACTCACCCAGCGACGACGATGGCTTTGGTCCCGGGATATTTTCATATGGTGAGCGTTTCGTCAGGGCCTTGATTACCTCGGTGACCAGGACTATGATCAACCCGATGAGGGCTGCCTTGGCCAAGGAACCAAGAGAGCCGCCTGGGGAGAAGGGAGCGCTGAGATGAAGTATTTGCGAGAGCCCCATTCTGGATGCAACTTGAGGATCAATTGGAAGGAACACTTTCGTCTGTTCATTCTTTAAACAATGGCCTGCCCCACACTGACCGCCGCAGCAACAGGGTCATCTCATCCATCTTGGTGGGAACGCCTAGCTTGTCAATTTCGAAAGACACCCTCCACTATCAAGCATACCTGACCGTGGGTGAACTATCGCGGTTCATTTTCAACCGTTGCGATACTGTTTCAAGTTTCGACAACCGAAACTACTTTGTGTACCCGAATTATCTTAATCACAATCTCGCAGCACCAGCTTGTGAAAGCTGGGATGCTTGTCATTTAATTGATTTCAATCGTTGGTTGAACGTATTGGTACCCATAAGTACTCGGGTTTAGACCTTGGATGGGATAGACACAATAGTTCGAGTCCTCTGCTGTGATCAATTACTGCCAAATATACAAATGATGGGAATTACACAACTTTCCACAACTGTCGTCGGTGACGCGATTCTCCTATGTATGTAATTATGTGTATGTGTAAAGAGTGGCAAATATGCCCTATGCATATGGTGGGACCACATCTTCTTTCTGCGTTTCTTCGCCCTTACCAAGCCCCTACAACTCTCTTATAATGCCGAGTGCGCCAGGCCCACAGACACAGAAAGGTTTAAAGCCAGTGAATGTGGATCCCACCAGGAGCTGTACCTGAGGAAGAGGAAGAGTTTGACAGCGAAGTGGTGATTGTGCGGGAACTCCGGACAAAGGGAGGTTGAGGAGGATAAGAATCGGATAAGAATCAAGTTCAAGACGATGTTGAGTCGCCCTACGGCCCCTACCTTTTCTTTCAACCAAGGAACTAAGGTGTTACCCCATGGCGTCTCCCTTGTTTTTCACCGTCCGTCGTATTTCGTATAAATTTGTCAGCTACACGCGGTTCCCCATTGCCACTGTCTTCTGTCCTCGCAGGCTTACAGTGTCCCACAACTTGTGCTTGACTATTTCGGCTTTGCTCAGAACTGCTCGCTTCGCAGAGTCCCACGTGATGAGCACTACTCTCCGGAATCCTGAATCTTTTGGGATTTCTTGCCCGCATTCCACTTCAAACAGTATAGCTCTTTTTCTTTCTTTTCTCTTGTCTACATTCATTCTATATCTTCTGATTAGTATGCCTTCGTATTTCCAATATTGAAAAATCAACTAACATTTTGTCGTCTTGAGTTTTCGGTTTCGTATTTCGTATTTCGTCGCTCTCGTCTTCGTATGTTGTCGCCTCCACCCTTCGTCGTCGTGCATCTGATGATACTTTCCTTCGCTTACCACCGTCTCCCACTCTCGCTGGCCCACGACCTTGCCCAGCGCATTCTCTCGTTTACCCTCTTTATCACCCACACCGCCTTATCATTGACATTATTTTCCCACAATAAACCTCAGGTTTGCATCTGGACGTGAAATGTGAGTCACTAATGTGATTGCATTGTAAAGTACATATATTTAAAACAAAGAGCCGTCATCCGGTAGTTGGACTTGGATGTCCAGCAGATTTCTCTAGTTCTTGTCATCACTGAAAGCCGCGCCTATTGTGAGATTCATGTCATTGATGCCAAGATGGAGAGACTCACATCAATGACACCTTCATTGGAACTTGAGGTCCCTCTTCTTCTTTGCCCTTCACGTACGGTGAGAGCGTAATGCCCAAGCGCCAGGTAACTGTGGCATCCGTTCTCTCAAAGCGGAAGGTAGGTAGGAGTACGGACATGACAGTCTCTGTATAAAAGGTGAGCTTTGTCAATGGTGTGGATTGAAGTGAAGACGCACTGATTTCCAGTAAAGCAAACTTCATACCACTTGACAACATTGGTGAGTTATTTGTTAAGGTACAGATGTTACACTGAAATGGGGACTTACGGGCATCCACGTCCTCCGCCCAAGAAGGTCATTCTGAGAAAGACAATATGGGAATGGGATTCTCGGTGCAAAGGTTGTTGACTCACATATTCGAGAAGATACCAGGAGTCTTGACCTGTTCAACAGTACTCTCGTGTGCCTGGTGCCCCATCCACCGTTGTGGCTTGAATTCTGCCGCATCAGGTCCCCAGAGCGCAGTCGATCGGTTCAGTGCCCCCATGCCAACATATACCGCAGTTCCCTCGTGAATCAAAATTTCACGGATCTCCTTGCCAGTCTTCACGTCCGTGATGGGGTACTGCAGAGGGACGACGATGTCTTTCTTAGTTCTGCGAGAAAAATCTGGTCAGATCCAATAGAACATATGAAATAAGAGCGACGCACTGTCTCCATACGAATGAGACCGGTGCAAAGAGACGTAACGCTTCGCGACATGTTGCATCGAGACGAGGAAGGGCATTAAGCTCGTAGAAGTCCAGAGGTTCGCCGTTCTTTTTCTGAAGTTTAATCGAGGAAATTTAGTGGATCATATGACGCAACGTCGAAAACAGGCGCTTAAACTTACAGCCAAGGCTTCGTTGATCTCCTCTCTCAACCATTCCTGCAGAGAAGTGTCCAAAGTCATCAAATCCAAAAGTCGAGACATGGCACCAGAGGTTGTCTCTTGGCCACCAAGGACGATGGAACTGGAATTATGATGATTAACGTCCTTCGCATGTCACAAAATTGAAAATCGAACCTCATATTCGCTATCACGGTCTCGTCAGGCATCCTATCCTCTTCGTCTGCTTCGGCGTTTGCTTGCACTAAAACGAGGGTTGGTGAGAATATAGTGTTGAGCCATCAATTTCCTTAGGACTCACTGAGAAGTGTGGTCAGATCACGACCGCCTGAAGCGGTGTTCGCGAGTGCCGCAATACCTCCCTCGTCGAACAGCTTCTTTTTGGCGTGGAAGACCTTCGCGCAGACTGGGTGCATGATGTCGACAGACTCCTTGAACCTACGCAGAGCGGTCCACGGAATTACATATGCAAGGTTCGCCACAAATCTGCGGAGCCACACAGGTTCCTTTTTACGCCAAGATTCGAGGAACGGGAGAAGGAAGAACAGGTGGCTGGCAGTTGGACTATGAGAGACAGAATAAGTAAGCCAACGATGCATGTCAGTCACTTTATTAGTCTTACAGAACGTCTTTCAGTGCCTCATGGAACTCGTGGAACTCTTTGCTGTTCTTGTCGAAGGAGTTGAATGTATGACCAATACCTCCTTGAGAGATGAGTTCGAGAGCTGTCCTGGTGAGGCGATCCAAAATATCGAGAGTAGCGCCCGGATTTGACTTGACCTCGGACTTCAACCTATCACGGAGCTACAGGCTGCATCAATACCCAGCCACATCTGAATCGCTCATAATCAAAAGATATACCTCAGTGGCGATGCGATGGAACAATGGAGAAAGCTTTGAAACGTGAGCCGCCGTAAAGACTGGATTGAGCAGCTTCCTTTGTCTCTTGTGTTCTTCTCCTAAGGATTGGTGAAGGTATATCAGGATTGAACATCAAATTTGATGAGAGCTCACGTACCCGAGACTGATGCCAGCTGATCACCGTGATGAATAACGCCGAAAAGACTTTGAAACAACATGAATTCCTTTTCTAATCCCGAAAAATGGGCATTTGCTCACCCTGAAAACTCAGTTGATTCGGGGAAGTTGTATTGATCTTTGACAAGAACTGAATGAAGAGCCAAGGGATCCGAGATATAAAGCGCGTCCGACTGATTAGGTAACAGTCAGCGCTTAAAATCTGAACCAAGTATTGTCAATAATCCCCAACTCACGCCAAGCAGTCCTCCTTTCAGCCTTGCTACGTGACCATAGCGCTCAGTCATTTTGAAGTGGAAATCAAGGTCATCGGGGTTGTGCATATCCACCAGGTATCCTACAAGGTGATCAATGTCACGGTATTGTTTTGTTCCATGTTGGATTGTACTCACCCAGCGTAGACGACGAAGGCGTTGGTCCCGGAATATTTTCATATGGTGAGCGCTTCGTCAGAAGCTTGAACGCCTCAGTGACCACAATTATGGCCACCCCGATGAGGGCAGCCTTGGCTACTGGCCCAAGAGATCCATCGAGAAAGGGAAGGCTGAGATAAAGACTTTGCGAGACACCCATGCTGGACGTGGTTTGAGAACCAGTTGCAAGGAGTAATCTCGTCTTTTATTATGAAAAAATCTATGAGGGAATCCACATCTCGGTCAAATGCAGATCACAAAGTGTGACTGCAACGATAAATATGGATGGCCCGACAGTTATCGCCGCGGTAGCAGGCCCCATGATGGTGGGAATGGCTCGCTTGTCAAGTTCGAAATATCATAAGTACCTTGTGGCGAGTGTTCTGTCGTGACTTATTTTTAACACTCTTCTACTCGTGTAAAAAAACGGAATCTTGTCCCCAAATGGCTTGTCGTTTCTCGCACATCTGCTGTCATTCTGATCAACGGTGGGGGCGCCTGACCATTCAATCGCCAACCTGACCTGAAGGGGAGTACTTGAAACTTTGCCATTTCTTATTCCATAGATTCCATGCACAATTCAACTAGCAGTCAAATAAATAGATCATAAAAGAGTAGGAAGTCGGCAGCGAAATATGGGTGATATGGCAAAATTATAAATGAGGGGAAATTAAATAAGCACAACGGTTTTCAGAACTTGCATGGTGAGATTTGGTTCTGAAAAATGAGTATATAAATTATAGTAATGTTGAACCTACTTTCTGAATTAAGGGTACTTCAAGTCTCCGCAATGTGCAGTAACGTGCAAAACACCGAAATTTGGGACTCGAGATTCGAGGACAACTCCCGTTCGAAATTCTCACGGTTTTAAGCCTTGGAGCTCGGAGTGTCGTCTCGACGCTTCAAAATAGGTGCACAAAAAACACTCATTTTTTCCTCTCTAACAGGTATTTCCTCGACTCTCGGACGGTTTTTTCTGGTTTTCTAAGCCCACGAAGCGTCATATCTATGCTTGATGTGGGCCTAAGAATAATACTTGCCTATGGAGCTTTCACACTTTGGACCTTCGCACGGTGCGCCTCTTTCGTCATCGTGTGATTTTCCTTGTTGCCCTCTCCGTGTCTGTGATTGATTCCTTTGTTTGCCTCTCCACCATCCTAGGCGCATCATCAAGCTCGATTAAGCTTAAGCTTCTTTTTTTACAGCCCTTATGTTAGTAACTTTGGTCAAGATGGTAGCCATGTCTGGGACGGTGGTCATTGACCTCGCGTCAGCAGTTTTTATGGATGTGTTTTCTGGACTATGCTCCACTGGGCCTAGCCATGTTCCGGTCTTCACCGTAGAAAATAGAGGATCTGGCGTCTTGAATCAGATGCCGTGTCCCATTAGGTTCTATACCGAGTATTTGATGACTTCAGGTTTCAAGGTGCAAGCCCCGAAACCATTGATGCTTGAATCCTCAACTTAGTTGGGACTCATGAGATAAATCTTGGAGCATTGACAAGCAGAGAATGTCGAATTGGAGTCGGAAGTGAATCACGAGTGCATCCGCACAAAAAATTCCATTTCTTACATCTTACCCGACTCCAAAGCGTAACATCTTCTTTCCATTATTCAATTGAATGTAATAACACTAAAATATTGTATGTATACGGGAATAATCCAAAAGGCTTGCAGGAATTTGAAGAAGCCTCACGCATTGCGTTTTCATGTGGTCTAAGGTTCCTCTTGCAACAAATATCGTCATCCCAGCCCTTTGAACGAACGACTTAGCGTCGGCGGAAAATCAGTAAATCTTGAGAATCAAGCCTGTCTTCTTGAATGGACGGGGGCGGGGTAACGACTCTGAGATCCCCAGTCGTCAGTACTTACCTCATTGACGTCGGTACTTGGGCTCGATGAATAGCACCCTGAAGAATTATGGGACCCAGGTATTACAATTCACCGGTCAACACTAACTGGCAACTGTCATTCCGCAGTGTGATCATCGGCCCTGGCTCTCGGTTGGATGTTAATCAGAAGGGTCTGTATGTCAGAAACCTAAAAATATAGGCGACTCCTAGATTAGATAACCGATAGATCTCGGCCCAAAGATCGGAATAAGCGAGAGATATCTAATCGCAATTTAGATAGTGAATTTTCCCAAAAACACCTTATTATTATTGATAGGCAACACGCAAACGATAGTCGAGAAAGTCTGCTGGATTCCATCCTTCTAAATATAAACATTTTGTACACTTCGTGGCATTATTACCCCATTCGATGGCTGCATGTCTGGGTCGCGGGTGTTCGAACCATTGTAATAAGAGTCACATGGAAAATGGAGGATTCAGAAAGGTGATGCCAACGAACGACCTACCGGGGTTTCCCGTAGGATAACTCAATGAATCGTGAAATAGAAGTTGACAAGGGACCTTTTACTGCAGACAAAGCTGAGATTAGTCCTGTTCGGAAAATTGGTCCGACATCCCAGGAGATGAATTGGTACTGATCAAGTGTTTGAATCCAGCAGAATAGGTCACCTATCATTAGTCCCTAGTCTACAGAAAAAACCCACAACCATAGTGCGAAATCGTTATAATGTTCAGATACCGCTAACCTCAAATAAAATATGACCATCCCGTCGGGCATCTGCGCAATCCGAACATCCGCAGAATCCGTAAATGCAGCGTCATCTTGGAGGACTATTTTTGACAGGCTTTACTCTGGCCCATACGAGGTCCTATCATTGGTATGTTCCATTCTAGAATTTAGTTTGTCCCCCGACAAATTTCCTACATCCCCATCGTTATAGTATGCGCAGGGGCTCTTGAGCACGATACGGATTTTGAGGTCCAACGGCATATCAATGTATCCGTTGCATCTTGATGGTATGGTCGCCCGCCCATTCCGTCTGCGACAAGAGTGGGAATTACATGCCATCGGAACAAGCAAATGTTGTCAACGAGTCTCTAAAGGGGCCTTGTAACAAAGGCACTGTTCGCATCTCCCGCTGGGTGAGCATTATTGCGATTCAACGTTGAGGACCGAGGAGCTTAAGGCGATGAGGCGCAGCTGGTAACAATCGGTGACATCGATAGCATACAATGTTACGATTGTATATTATGCAGAAGGTGGTAATCAATTTTAAACTTACTTTACAACGTTTCGGAAGTTTGCGACAGGCCCAGTATCAAGTAGTAATTAAGCGACGCCCCGACTGAGCGCACTCGCTAAGATCTCCACCATCCAACATTTACAATACGAATATCTTGCGAGTCAGAAGGGCAATACTTCTGAATGACATCGAAGTTCGCCGTAGTTCCACACCAACAAAGGGGTGCAGGCACCAAAAAGTTCAACAAGCGGAGCAAGAAGCGAGAATTATGTGAGCGGATTCCCAAGAGTACGCGCCATCGAGAGATCTAAGCGAGAGAATGAAGTGGTGAGGAGGTGTGGAGTCCGAGCCCGAGTCCGAGTCGCAGATGCTGTACGTTTCCAGGAGAGGATGAAGCACCAGAGTGTAGGACAAAAGCAGATGGGCGAGACGGAGAGGGTGCGATCAAGAACTGGACGCCACAGATACAGGGCAAGGGTGAGGGTGACGAGATCGTTTCCTCAAATGACATAGTTTAAATTTCGGGATCGGTAGAGTGTTGGCTAGCTCAGTATACAGATGTTAATCACAGCGTACGTTTCAGCAAGGGATTAGATGGGTTTGTTCTGTCCAGATAGAACATCAGTGCCACTAGCAATGCGCAAGGCGTCAGCCGCGGACATTATGAAGCCGTACACGTTGGGGTCGTGGTCGCCTCTCTCAGTTGGGCAACTGTGTGGAGACATATCGACTACCCAATGCAGTGTCAGCTTCATTGTGTTTGTTATTCAAAGAAGCTTACCGTTCGCCTGCTTTACATCGGCGCAGTTGGCCAAATTATCCTGATCGTTCGACAACATTATATTTGCTGCGTTGAACTTTGAAGCATTCGAGATGTGAATGCCCGGAATATATCCATGTGACCTATATGACCTGAGACAGCTCTAAAAGTGTCGTCGCTAATATCGCAGAATGGTCAGGTGGATAAGTAAACCCAGCTAAGTGGACAGACTCACAAAACGTCGACGACTGAGAGTTTGGGATGATGATTTCACAAACGAGACGTGGAGAGTGAAAATAAAACGTGGTAAATAGGGAAAACTTTGACAACATGGCGTGTGAGGATTCAGAACGATGATGAGGTGACGGGGAAAGCAAAAGCCCCATTGTGAGCAATTCATGGCTGCGAGATAGACATCCATGTTGTTGATGGTACGGTGCCCGACGTTATTGTCACGCTTGAAAGACTGCTGAGCAACAAAAACAACAGAATCTGTGCGCAGGCGGGAGGTAGGAAGTTGAATGCTTGAGAGGTCAATTGCACCGGGGAAACCGGAATGGTGGAGTGCGTTTAAGACGACTGGGCAACGGAAAATGGGGGTTGGGGATCGGAAGGAAAGTCGGATTGTGTGGCTGTCGTCGTAGGTAGAGTATGGGTTGACATCATAAGCGAGTTGAATCTATGTTATGTAGGTGCAATGGGTTCTGCCAAGGACACTGAAGAGGACTCAGGAGAGAAGGGTGTCGGCACCGGGCTGAATGGTGCCCAGGCACTCCTTGACACGCGTCCTGTGCCCTCGGTGGGATTGCAACATCGGGATACACTGTAAAAGCAACTCTAAGCAGCTGCGGCACCTTCCAGCGTCCCCCCTAACTTTGCGCATACGGAAATTCCGTGTAATTCCGCAGCTCAAGAGCCTAGACTTGCTGTTCCCCAAGGTATTGGGGGTTTCATAGGTGGGTAGATGTTGGCATTGAAATGCTGCAGGGGGTGTCGGATGCCGTTGGAGGCGTTGCTGGATGATACACTCATGCGCGAGCACCATCTATGCCTTCTCCCTCCACATCCACCACGACGTCTCTCTCTCTCGTTGTCCACGGCCAAAGCCTTCCGACAGGATCTTTTCCTCACGACATTAACCTCAACGTCAGACTGGTGTCGTTGCTCGCACTGCGAAAATTCCCCACGTGTCCAAAACCCAACTGCTGTATGGACCTTCGTAAGGCATTCCAGGTAACGAGTTGACGATGGTGGAGGGTCTACACGACCTGAAAAGAAGTAGATGTTAAATTGAAGTAGATGAGCCCGCGGCTGCCCGGGAGCAACAGCATCTGTGAGCAGTAAATTCCTGCACCTGAAAATAGTTGGCATATGCATGAAAAAAAATATTAAACATAGTACTTACTGGTGTTCATCACCACTAACTTGCGGTACGGGAGACTCAGCCTTAATAGCTTTGTACTTTAGAAAGAGCTGAAGCTATCTTTGCGGTGGGTTTGAACCCGACGAAAACAGGGTGCGATAATCACTCTGACTTATGCTCCCTTGGACGTAGCGAGCATATGAGTTTGATTAGCTTCCAGTAAAATATGGAATAATTACCAAAAAAAAAACTTACATCGTAGTTTCATCGTGGTTTCAGCCATGGTTCTGAGATGAACGGTAAGGCGCATGGTTACCTTTATTGAACGACGAAGTCGGCGTCACCCCAGAAGACGCTCTATACAGCTCTTTCAAGGCCATAATGAACACAACTGACTTGAAATGAAACTTTCAGCATGGAAAAAAGTGGTAGAGACGATGGACCGCACCACGTTTGAACCTCATCAAATGCGCAAACCTGTACTCCATCCTTACTTCCTTCTCTGCCATAATTTCTGCTCTCTTCTCCTCTTAATCGGCATAATTCTTCCTAAAGACAGTTCGGTCATATAACCGCAAACAGGCTGTGCGGCGTCCTGGTATCAACCTGAGGTTTTCAATGAATAAAAGTTGGGTTGCGCCTGAATTTACTTGTCGGTTTGTGAGGCTTTAGTGCTTTAGTAGTGGAGGCCAGTAGGTTCATGAGCCCTCAAGGCAGTAACGATGGAGGGAAAGAGCAGCAAGGAGCTGGACAACGTGGAGCACGTTGATCAAGGCGTGAGTTGAACGTTGAGAGGTCAATTTCAGAAACCTGCTCCAATGCGGAAGTTCTTTCCCACGATCGATCAACGCCCCACAACCCCAGCAATGTCGGGACAATCATGATCAGGCATGCAATCAACTCTGCCTTAACCCATACCCCTCCAATTTTATGGAGTATGCGAAGTGGTCGTGAATAGTGATTTTTTGTATATTTTTAAAATATGGGGTCCCGTACCAGTAGAATATCATGTCTCGACCCGTCTTGACGCCAGATAAAAGCTAAAATTGATATATGCTCATTTAGATTACCGTCCTTCACATAGAAGGAGGCCTTGACAAAGAAATTTCAGGAAACATGCATAGAAACAAAGAAATTAGACGCTCCGCACATGTCAAAAGAAAGACTGGATTTAAGTCGTACGAGCACTCGTCCCGGAACCGCCACATCTCGGGTACAATCACACAAGGGACTCGGAGAACGGCGCTTACTTGGGGAGGAGCAGCTAAGAGTAGGCACCGCGCAAACTATAACTAAGAACCAAAGGTAGCGAGAGTTCCTGTAATCTCGATTCTCGAGGGTGATCATGACATCATCCCAAAGCCAAGAGATGAATCGATGAATGCCCAAGAGTGCCCAAGGCCAACAAAGCGAAGCGAGAGGGGTACCAAGTAAATTCTATCTTGGCAGAACGAAGGCACCTCACGATGATGAAGAAGCCAGGACCAGGTTCCTAAGAAGTTGCTAAGTAGGATACATGGTACCGTTGTATGATTCGGCTTGAGCAGCATCGAGTAGTGCGAGGGGTTCAAAAGCGTGCGGGACAAGAGGTCGCCATGTTCGTTACGAGCATACATTGCATTGTGGGATCGCTACAACAAAAAATCTACTAGTACTAATCCATTGATTAAAATTAAAATCTACAGGTATTCTAATCAAACAGCGTTCGTCATGGAAATTGTTTTACCAGAAAACTCCTCAGTTCAGTTCTTGTCGTCACTATACAATGCTATCGTGAGCTTCATGCAGCTGGTGGAAGGCTGGAGGCACTCACATCAATGTCAGCTTCATTGGAACTTGAGGTCCCTCGGATTCTTTTCCCCTGACATATGGTGAAAGTGTAATGCCCAAGCGCCAATCAACTATAGCATCGGTCTTCTCAAAGCGGAAGGCAGGTAGGAGTGCGGACATGACATTCTCTGTATGAAACGTCAGTTTGGTTATTGATGCAGGTTGAAGTCATCACGCACTGATTTCCAACAACGCAAACCTCATGCCACTTTGAACAATTGTAAGTTACGGGTTACAAGTGTTACCTTGAAATAGAGACTTACGGGCATGCACGTCCTCCACCTAGGAAGGTCATTCTGAGAGAGATGTTATCAGTATGCTGCGCTGATTTTCGGCTCGCAGAAGGTGGACTCACATATTCGAGAAGATACCAGGAGTCTTAATCTGATCGAGGGTACTTTCATATGCCTGGTGTCCCATCCATCTTTGTGGCTTGAATTCAGCAGCATCGGGTCCCCAAAGTGCCTTCGAACGGTTCAATGCGGAAATGCCAACATATACCGTAGTACCCTCGTGAATCATAATTTCGCGGATTTCCTTGCCAGTCTTTGTGTCAATGATGGGGTATTGAAGGGGGACAAGAACGTCTTTTTGAGCTCTGGAAGAGAAATCTGGTGAGACTGAAAAGAGCAGAAGGAAGAATAACGACGCACTGTCTCCACACGAATGTGACGGGTGCGAAAAGACGCAGAGCCTCACGGCATGTTGCATCAAGACGAGGAAGGGCATTAAGTTCATAGAAATCCAGAGCCTCGCCGTTCTTTTGCTGAATTAAAAACGGTGCAACGCTTAGTGCATCATGTAACATGAGGCTGATCAAGGGTACTTACAGCCACTGCTTCGTTGATCTCCTCTCGCAACCATTGCTGCAGCTCAGGGTCCAAAGCCATCAAATCCAAAACTCGAGACATGGCTCCAGATGTTGTTTCCTGACCACCAAAGACGATAGAACTGAAATTATCAACTTGTTAGAGTCGTTCTCGCATCACGAAATTGAATAACGAACGTCATGTTAGATATTACGGTCTCATCAGACATCCTGTCCTCTTCGTCTGCTTCCGCGTTGGCTTGCACTGAAATGAAGGTTGGTTAGATTGTAGCGCTCGACCGTCAATTCGTATTCGTAGGACTTACTGAGAAGGGTAGCCAAGTCACGACCACCAGAAGCAGTGTTGGCGAGTGCCGCAATACCTCCCTCATCGAATAGTGCCTTCTTTTCATAGAATACCTTTGCGCAGACAGGGTGCATAGTGTCGACGGCCTCCTTGAACCTGCGCAAAGTGGGCCAAGGAATCACATATGCGAGGTTGGCAACGAATCTGCGCAACCACACAGGTTCCGAGTTGCGCCATGATTCAAAGAACGGGTGAAGGAAGAACAACTTGCTGGCAGCTGGACTATGAGAACAGAATGAGTAACTCGAAGATGAAAGTCACTGGTTTTATTAGTCTTACAGGACATCTTTCATAGCCTCGTGGAAGACATGGAACTCTTTGCTGTCGTCGAAGGAGTTGAAAGTGTGGCCGATACCTCCTTGAGAGATAAGCTCCAGGGCGGTTCTTGTTAAGCGGTCCAAAATATCGATAGTAGCGCCTGGATTTGCCTTGACCTCCAGCTTCAACCTATCACGAAACTACAGGATGCCTTAATACCCGGCCACACAGGAGATAATTTCAGACTGTACCTCAGCGACGATGCGGTGGAATAATGGAGAGAGTTTAGAGACGTGAGCCGCCGTAAAGACCGGATTCATAAGCTTCCTTTGCTTCTTGTGCGCATCTCCTGCGAGGAGGTAAAGCTTTGTTAGCGGTGTACATGAAAGATGAAGATAGTTGAAGTACCCCAAACAGATCCCACCTGGTTCCCGTGATGAATAATACCGAAGAGACTTGGATACGTCATCAGTTTCGTCTACGCTTCCGAACAATAGAGGCACACTCACCCTCTAAACTCTTTAGACTCTGGGAAGCTATATTGCTCCTTCACCAGAATCGAATGAAGGGCCAAGGGATCCGCGATGTACAGCGCGTCCGACTGTAACAGTTAGCACCTAAAATCTGAACCAGTTATAACTCGCAACTCACGCCACCCAGTCCTCCTGTCAGCCTTGCTACGTGACCATAACGCTCAGTCATCTTGAAGTGGAAATCAACGCTATCAGGGTCATGTAAATCCACCACATATCCTACAAACTGATCAATGTATGGTTATTTGGATGTTTCATAAAACTCACCCAACATAGATGACGATGGTTTTGGCCCTGGAATGTTCTCATATGGTGAGCGCTTTGTGAGACGCTTGAACACCTCAGTGACCAAGACGATGAGCGCCCCAATGAGGGCTGCCTTGGCCAACGGGCCACTGGATTGAAGAATTTGCGGGAGAGCCATGTTAGGAACAGCTTGACTACTTGCCAGCAATAGCACCTCTTTTTGTACTCAGGTAATATATTAAGGCAATCGACGACCCGGCCAATGCGGAGACAATTTGACAACGGCAGGGTCACCTGCCAATCTTTCAATTGGCCGGAATCTGGACAAACCCAGATCTGTACAGATCATGACAGGAAATCCTTAACCGTGCAACAGAAACGCCTAATGTAATCCATCAAGGCTACTCAGCCTCTTCAACGCGAAAAGCCGATGACGTTTTTCACAAACACGCCTACCCGGTGTAAACATCCCGGAATTCGAAGCCGTGAACCAGCGCACTACTATTATTTAAATGTTGGTAAGTGGTCCGTTGATTATTGGATCGAGTACCGAGGGACTACAGTCAAACATGTTAGATGGTTCTGTTTGAACAAGCACTGATCACTTTGGTGAGTCATGTTTAATCAGTAATAGGCGGTTTTTTCTCATGAACTACACAATCAAAGTTTAAATAGGATGATCCAATACATATCAAAGCACCGTTTAAACACAGAGTATTTAATCATAAAGCGAAAACCCTGAGAATGACGATTGACTGGGAATGGTGTTCATGGGGCCCGCTGACGTTACCCTCTGAATCATTTGGACACTGCATTCCGGTTGACGAGCCTGGCGCGTCTTGGGGACAACTACTCCCGGAACTACGAGTAGCCCTCGGGTAGATCTACAAACAAGCACGAGCACGCTAGACTGGGGCCGGCGATCTTGGCACAATAACAAAGCCAAGAAACGAATGCTTAAGCGAAGCCGAAAGATATGTCGTTAAGTATGTCATCGAGAGAATTAGGCGCGAGAATTCGAATGAACTATGTAGCGAGAAAATCCGGAATTCTAGGCCGAGACCGACTTCTTGACTATGCACGCCGAATACGAAACGTTACAGAGATATAGGGGTTTAGGTTACTGAGGCAAGAAAGAAATAAGGGAAAAGAAAGCATTCGTTCATTCGCCGACTCACCATACGATTTTCTGAATGACAACAATTCTGCCTCGCCGCATTGTTGTCATGTTGTCTACATGCTAAATCTGTCTGATTCTGAGTGCTGACCCATTTACCCTTATACATGACCCCCGCAGGCACACCTACCACCGCTTCATTCAAGTTTTCGGCCCAGAGGGCGTGAGGCTTGAAGCTTGAAGAGTCAGACTGCGTTTCCCACACATCAACCAACACACACTGAATTTTCAACCGCTTCCAACGCACGATGGTTACAATTTCTGAAACGGTGCAACTTGATAGTGAAGCACTGTTTTTAGCGCAATATTCTCTCCGAAATCTCATTGTACTTTCATCGGGACATTACGTCCGTTTTTCGTAGTCAACCGGGATACGGTACCACTATACATATCACTCAAGGAAGCGGCAGACATGCTGCCTTGAAAGTACCATTACCGTAGAAATGACGGCTTGGGGTCATGGATTGTTTTTCATTTAGGCTTGTATCGCGCGTGAGGAGCGAAAGTAAGGCGTAGGCAATATGTGAGACCGAGATCATAGGGTGTTTCAAAATTCAAAAGGATCGGTACCGGTTGGCGTGGAGTGGACCTAAACCTGTCCAGACGCCATGTTGTTGTTGACGGTATTATGCACTGTTACAATCTCTCACAGCATTTAGCAGGACTGTATTCGCATGACTGCTGAGAAACAAAAATGAATAGAATTTGAACGTTTACAGGGAGTCACATGTTGGACTCGGATATTACAGAAATAATCAATAACCCCGTCAGGCGGCCAGACCCCCTAGTAGGCGTTTGACCAACCACTAAGACCCTAAATGGCGACTTGTTGGTGACCAACAAGATAAAAAAAAACTGAAATTTACTCATTGCTTAAACTGTGAATACTTTGCAGTCTCAAAGGCGGAACTCAGATGATCGTTCGTACTAGTAGCGTTTAGTCCAAAACTTGAACAAGGCATAAATTCAGAAGTTCGGAGAGGGAGGAGATCGAGGTAGAACGAGGTTGAGGGCTCCTTCATTCAAAATGATGTAGTAGAAGCGTTATGAGGTCTCATGATCATGATAGAGCCGAATTTCGACATCTCTACATCATGATTTACTTGTCATAGCGCGCAGATGCGACGAAACTGATACCTTTACAACTTACTTTCACCACTATTCGAGTTCCAGGACAGATAATATATATTCTATTTGAACTGTATAAATAATGAACTCATAACTGTTATAAAAAGTTCGAGAATTTATTGGAAACTCATAATAGCATTGATGAATGCCGGAGGCGTTCCTTGCGAGAACCACCCTGACAAGTTATCGTACAGCCACATTTCACCGGACCGTGCGAACAAATTACCCAAAGCATCGTATGGCCACAGAAGAATCCTCTCTACCTCCGGTAGCGGGAAGATGGCTCATCATCTATCAGTGACTCCAGAATCCAGACCACCAAGAAGGCGCCCTCCTCATTTTCTCTTGGCAGAAAGAAACAGATACCATCGTAAAATGTTTCCTCAAGAAATGTGCTTCGTTCACTCGAGTCACTTATCGTGCAAATGCGTTACAATCCGAAACTAGTATATTAACATACGGTACATCTATAGAAAAGAAACAACATTGATAGGCTATAGTATACATATTCAAAACAAACATCGGTTTTCCGGAAATTGGACGTCTAGGATACTTCTCTAGTTCTTATCTTCACTAAAGACCGGGACGATCGTGAGATTGAGAAATTGATAGCGAGATGGAGATGCTCACATTAATGACACCTTCATTGGAACTTGAGGACCTTCTTGTTCTTTGCCCTTCACGTATGGCGAGAGTGTAAGACCCAAGCGCCAGGCAACTGTGGCCTCCGTCTTCTCAAAGCGGAAGGTAGGGAGGAGTACGGACATGACAGTCTCTGTCTAAAAGGTAAGCATTGTCAATCGTGCGAGCTGAATCGAAGACGCACTGATTTCCAACAACGCAAACTTCATGCCACTTTAATAAAAGATTCGGTTTAGTTACGCGGTATAGATGTCACCCTGAAATGGAGACTTACGGGCATGCACGTCCTCCGCCGAGGAAGGTCATGCTGAGACGGACAATATCAGTATACTGAGCTCGGTTGCTGTTCAGGGAAGGTTGGCTCACATATTGGAGAAGATACCGGGGGTCTTGATCTTATCGACAGTACTTTCAAAGGCCTGTTGTCCCATCCACCTTTGAGGCTTAAATTCGGCGGCATCAGGTCCCCAGAGTGCAGTCGATCGGTTGAGTGCCCCCATGCCGACATATACGGCAGTACCCTCGCGAATGGAAATTTCTCGGATCTCGTTTCCAGTCTTCGCGTCAGTGATGGGGTATTGAAGAGGGAGGACAATGTCTTTCTTAGTTCTGAGGTACAAGTCTGGTTAGATCGGAATAGAATGTGAGAAAAACAAGACGCACTCTCTCCATACGAATGTGACAGGTGCAAAGAGGCGCAGTGCTTCACGGCACGTTGCGTCGAGACGGGGAAGGGCGTTAAGTTCGTAGAAATCGAGAGGTTCGCCATTCTTTTTCTGAAAATGAAAGTAGGAATTTTAGTGAATGGTATGACACAATGTCGAAAGGCGCGTGAACTTACAGCTACCGCTTCGTTGATCTCCTCTCGCAACCATTGCTGCAGGTCAGTATCCAAAGTCATCAAATCCAAAAGTCGGGACATAGCTCCGGAGGTTGTCTCCTGGCCACCAAGGACGATAGAGCTAAAATCATAAAATCATAAACATCATTCTCACATTCCGGAACTGAATGCGCATACCTCATATTGGCTATTACGGTCTCATCAGACAACCTGTCCTCTTCATCGGCTTCCGAGTTGGCTTGCACTGCCATGAGGTAGTTGGATTGTAGTTTTGGCCAATCAATTCATATTCATAGAACTTACTGAGTAGTGTGGTTATGTCACGTCCGCCTGAGGCGGTGTTGGCGAGTGCTGCGATACCACCCTCATCGAACAGTTCCTTTTTGTTTTGGAAGACGCTGGCGCACACAGGGTGCATGGTGTCGACGGACTTCTTGAACCTACGGAGAGCTGGCCATGGAATGACATAGGCAAGGTTGGCGATGAATCTGCGGAGCCAGACGGGTTCCTTCTTGCGCCATGAATCAAGGAATGGCAGGATGAAGAACAGATGGCTGGCAGATGGGCTATAAAAACCCCAAAAGGTCAGTCGATGACGCATGTCATTTATGTTATTAATCTTACAGAACGTCCTTGAGGGCCTCATGGAACTCCTGGAACGATTTGCTGTCCTTGTCGAATGAGTTGAAAGTGTGGCCGATACCTCCCTGGGAGATGAGTTCGAGAGCGGTCCTTGTTAAGCGGTCCAAAATATCGAGGGTAGCGCCTGGGTTTGCCTTGACCTCTGCCTTCAGCCGATCATGTAACTACAGAATGTGTCAATACCCGACCGCATAGTGTAGAGTTTAAAGAAGTACCTCTTTGGCGATGCGATGGAACAACGGAGAGAGTTTAGAAACGTGAGCGGCCGTGAAAACTGGATTCATGAGCTTCCTTTGCTTCTTGTGCTCTTCTCCTGAAGATAGGCGAAAATGTGTTAGAAATGTGTAGTATATTAAAGATGAAGATAAGCCGTACCCTTGACAGATGCCAACTGGTCACCGTGATGAATGACACCGAAGAGACTTGGGACCCCCATCAGTTTCTCTGAAGTATCCAAAAAGTAGCGGCTTGCTCACCCAGAAAATTCAGTGGATTCGGGGAAGCTATATTGGTCCTTGACAAGGATCGAATGAAGGGCCAAAGGATCCGAAATGTAAAGCGCATCCGACTGGCCAAGTGAGAATCAGCATCTGGAATTTCAGCCAGGGAACTAGGAACTCACGCCAAATAGTCCTCCTTTCAACCTTGCTACGTGACCGAAACGCTCAGTCATCTTGAAGTGGAAGTCGAGGTTATCAGGGTCGTGCATGTCAACCAAGTATCCTGCAAGGTGATCAGGGTGTTGTTGATTTGGACATCACATACTACTCACCCATCGTTCGGGACGATGGCTCTGGTCCCGGAATGTTCTCATACGGTGAGCGTTTCGTGAGGGCCTTGAATACCTCAGTCACGAGGACGATGCTCAGCCCAATGAAGGCTGCCTTTGCCAACGGTCCCAAGGAACCATCAGCGAAAGGAAGGTTGGAGTGAAGAAGCTGCGAGATAGTCATGCTAGAAGATGTTTGTTGTGTGCTTATTTCCAGCAATCATCTCCTCTTTTTATACTCAAGTGAGTAGTATGATCAAGGATTTGACAAGTCGGCCAACTAGTAGACTCCAATGATTTTTGACAACAGTAGGGTCATGTGCCAATCTTTCAATTGGTCGGGATGTACACAATCCGATTCTCGGAGATCTGCAAAGATCATGACAACATGACCGGAAATCCTTAACTATACAATAGAAACGCCTATATCTTGGTGCATTGTGTTGCTTCTTTGGTGTATGTCGTCACATTTACACGTCAATTGGCATACATCCAGACAGTCACTGACTCTACGCAGCTTCTTCGTCACCGAAATCCGATGACCTTGTTCTGTAAACTTGCAGCCCATCCAGGAGGCCGTATCCGAGCGCACTATCGTTGAAACATTGCTACGGGGAATGTTTATTACTGGATTAATATTGAGTACCGAAGAAATACTGTTGAACACGATTTTATGTAAACGACATACAGACTAGTACAGCGAATAAACAAGGATTGAACACTCTGCTGAGTCACGAGTAATCAGTAATAGCTTGCCGTGTTTATTCACAAAGACATGAAATTAAAGTTTGACCAAGATGATCCTATACATTTCAAAACATCGTCTAAACGCAGGGTATTCAATTTTCAATCATGAAGCGATGCCTAGCCCAGTGTGAAGCGATCCTGAGAATGACGATTGTCTGCGAATGGTGTTCCAAAGGCCCGCTGACGTGACCCTAGTTTGGACACTTCTGCTTGACGAGCCTGGCGCGTTTGGCACAGCTACTCCCGGAATTACGAGGACATCTCGGGTAGATCCCACAAACAAGCGCAACCACGTTAAATGCGGCCGGTGATCTTGGCACACTCATCAAGCGAGGCGAAGCGAGAGGGGTAATTTTCAAGCCATCATCCTGATTATCTCTCGGCACAAAGAGGGAGACGCCGAGAGATGTTACCTGGCGCAAACCAAGACCTCGTGCGTGCTAGAGCTACTGTTGCGTTCTAGGTAGTGGTAGATGATATTATGTCATGGAGAGAACTAACCGCGAGAGTTCGAATGAAGTAGCGAAGAATCCGGAGTCCAAGACCGAGCCCGAATTCTGGACGGTGTATGTTGTCAAAAAAGGACACCGCCCATGAACGGAAGACAGAAGCAGATACGCGAGATGGTGACCCTATGATCAAGCACCGGACACTACAGATAGGGGGTAGAAGGCGAATGAGACAAGGTAGCGAACAAAACGAGATAGAAAAATCGTCCATTCATCGATGCGGTACAATTCTCGCTCGGGCATCGTTGTCAAGCAGTCTACATCCTGAAGATGACCGGAGACCGGTGACCCATTGCATCACATCTAAACCCCCTGCCCCGCACACCAACCAGTTTATTCAAGTCCCATTGCACCAGATTCCAGGAAATGAGCTCTGAGAAGTCACTAGTCAGCCTGCGTGGGTCACAAATTAAGCAAACACTCACCTGACATTGACAGCCGGCGCGAAAATTAACACATCTGGAATGGGACAATGTTAGTTAGCTCAGTATATTCTCAATCACAACGTACCTTTCGGCGAGGGTTACGTGGGTTTGTTGTAGTCAACTGGGATATTGGTGTCACTAGCACCGCGGACGTTATGATGCCATTGTGGTCGTCTCGCAGTTGGACAACGGGAGACGCATCGCCTACTCAAAGCAGCGTGTCAGCTGCAATATCATGGGGTTCATTATTGAAAAAACCTCACTCTTTGCCTTATTCACACTGGCACAGTTAGCCAAATCTTCCTCTCAGTCGCCCGCTTCGGGACTCAGAGCTGAAAATGCCCATAATGTGCCCATGCGATCACAGTTCGTCATATTCGCATAGGCTCAATTATCACAATATCCCAATCGCTCTATGAGATTATCTTCGCTTGGCACAATGCCTGAATTGTCTACGCCATCCGTTGGACATAAAACAGGGCCGAAAATCGTCGTCACTATCTCAAAACGTCAGCTAGATAAATAAGCAAAGTAAAAAGACTTACTGAACGTTCAAGGTCGAGCCCAACACACTTGAAGTTACCCCAGCAACAACGGTTTGTGATGATGCTTTCATCGTCAGGGTACACACCGTTCTCCTGAAACAGATGCAGAGATTCAAGTTACGACGTCGGCAAAGGGAGAAATTGAAATGAGGCACTAGGTCGCGCCAGAACGATGAGATGGTGTGGGGCGGGAGGTAAAAGATCCGGTCCATGACTCCGCGATCAATAGCATGTTGTCGGTGATTTTCTGACATCTTTCACAGCATCTGCCTGGCTACGCTTGCAAGACTGCTGAGAAATAAAATCAACCAAACTTCTGCCTAAGCGGGGAGTCGGGACCTGCATGGTTGAGGTCGAGGCGTCAACTACACCAGGCCGGGGGAAACCGGGATGGCGACCCGGGTTTTATGAAGCCTGGTCAACGGGAAATGGTGCTTAGGAGTCGGAAGGGAAGTTGGACTGTGTGGTTGTCGTCCGAGTTAGAGTATGGGATGACGCCACAACAGGCGAGAGAAGGCTGCGAAGGGTGTCGGCAGCAGGCTGAGTGGTGCCAAGGGGTTCTCTCCTGGACGCTGGTAATTCCGCCGCTCAAGACTCAAGACTTTCTGTTCCCCAGGTATGGTGGAGTGGTTGATGTTGAAATGATGTAGGAGGTGGTGCATGGCGTCAGAGGCGTTCCTGAAGGTTCTCCTCATACGTCCCTCAATACTTCGCTCTTGTTGCCCTCTGCCAAAGACTTCTGACCCATTCTTTGCCCCATGACTTTGACCTTATCGTCACGCTGCTACTCCCTCTGTGAGGATTCCGGACGTGCCCCAAACTTGGATATTGGGCGGTGGTGTCCTAGGTAGTACAGTCCAGGGACTGACGAGAATAGAATGTCTGCCTGGCCTAGATAGAACTCGAAAAGGAGTAGATGTTGAATTGAGATGAGGCTGGGTATATCCTGAGCAACAACATCTGCGTGCGGTGTACATATTCCTCCCCCTGAAAATAGTCAGTATATGCGTTAATAAATTTATGAAACATAATTCTTACTGAGGCTCATGACCTGCAACGTGCAAACCTGGTATGACAAGCCGTGTATAAGGCACCTTTCAGACGGGTTTGAACCCAACGAAGACAGAACACAAAGTACGATGATTTGACCACGGTGAGCCTATCAAGTGCATTAGTTTACAGCAACAGGATAAAGAAAAAAACGGAAAATTCACGTCGTTACTACAATAATGATGTCGGCGTCACCCCAATAGCATCATAAACGTCGGTTTAAAAGCAGTTTTCAGAGGGTTTTTAGAAGCTCATGACGCTTATGCATACAACCTGACTTGAAAGAAACCATTGAGAAAGTATCAAACGCCTGATATAATGAATCATACCTGGTTTGAACTTCAACAACCGAGTAAACATCTGACAAGATTTTCCTCCCAAATGTCATGAATCGTCCTAAAAAAAACTCTTTTCATGTAACCGCAAGCTGACGGTGCAGCGGCATCCTAGTATCAACCACTGAATAAAAGCTGGTTGGCGCCCTTGACTCTGTGAGGTTTTAGCTCCTTTGAAGCAGAGGTCAGTTAGTTGTAGTGTCAAATCATAAGGTCTCGTCGCAGTAATGATGGAGGAAAGAAGAGTCAGAGGGTTGAACGCAGTGCAAGACGTTGACGATGATGTGAGTTGAACGTTGAGAACGTTGAGCAGGAGGGAGCTGGTGTCAACGCGACTGGGTCCAAATGCGGAAATACTTTCCCACAATTGATCAACATTGCATTCTCCCGTCCCAGCCGTCCCAGGCACTGCAATCAACTCTACTTCACACACCAAAGTCCTGAAATCTATGCAGAAAAAAAAAAGCATAAATAAGCCCTTGAGAAAAGTTATAGAGTGGGATTTCGGTCAAAAGCCAGATTTGACTAAGTCGCACGAGCGCGGCGGCGCGCGCGCCTCGACCGGGTGTTGATACCCCAGCCTGTTGCCACAAAATCGACCGAAAGTTCTGTTGATCCATTAACAAACCGAAGATCACAAAACTCATCCACATGTATTCAAAACTAATGGTAGTCGCCCAGAACCTGAACGTCGAAGGGATTAGAACTTCTCTACTCCTTTTCTTTGCTAAAAAGCACGATACTCGTAAGTTTCATGGAATCGGGGACAAGATGGGGACTCTCACATCAATGATACTTTCATTGGAATTTGAGGTCCTTCTGCTTCTTTTCCCCGCACGTATGGTGAAAGCGTAATGCCCATGCGCCAATCCACTATAGCATCCGTCCTCTCAAAGCGGAAAGTAGGGAGAAGCACGGACATGACGGTCTCTGTATAAAACGTGAGCTTTGCCAATGATATACGCTGAGGTGAAGACTCACTAATCTCCAGCAAAGCAAACTTCATACCACTTTAGAAGGTTGGAGTAAGTTACGGGAGACATATGGTATCCTGAAATGAAGACTTACGGGCATCCACGCCCTCCTCCCAAGAAAGTCATTCTAAGAGAGACAAATATCAGACATGCTGCTCTCAGTTATTAATTATAAGAAAGTCATTGACTCACGTATTCGAGAAGATGCCTGGGGTCTTGATCTGCTCCATAGTGCTCTCGTGTGCAGGTTGGTGTCCCATCCACCTCTCTGGTTTGAATTCGGCCGCATCAGGTCCCCAAAGAGCAGTCGACCGGTTCAATGCCGTTATGCCAACATATACCGACGTGCCCTCATGAATCATAATTTCACGAATTTTCTTCCCAGTCTTCGCATCAGTGATGGGGTATTGCAGAGGGACGACAGTGTCTTCGTTGGTTCTGCGCAGAAAATCCGGTTGGATTGAACATGATGAATATGACTGAACAAGAAGAGCAACGCACTGTCTCCATACAAAGGTAACAGGTGCGTAGAGACGCAATATTTCTCGGCACATTATATCAAGACGAGAAAGGGCATTAAGTTCGTAGAAATCCAGGGGTTCGCCATTCTTTTTCTAAGAAATGGAAAGAGAGGCATTTTAGTGCATCATGTGATATGAGATCGACCGACGGCGCTTACAGCCAAAGCCTCGTTGATCTCCTCTCGCAACCACTCTTGCAGATCAGGGCGCAACGTCAACACCTCTAACAGTCGAGACAAAGCTCCGGAAGTTGTTTCTTGACCACCAAGAACAATGGAACTGGATATTTAAATTATTAGTATCGCTCAGCCAATCTGATCGACCAGATAAAAATCAAACCTCATATTAGATATGACCGTCTCGTCCGGCATCCGGTCTTCCTCGTCAGCTTCCCTGTTGGCCTGCACTGAGTGACAATATATGTTAACTCATCTCTGAGAGGGGTCAATTCGCGGGACTTACTAAGGAGCGTAGAGAGGTCACGACCACCCGAAGCGGTGTTGGCCAGAGCCGCAATGCCTCCCTCATCAAACAGCTTCTTTTTTGCATTGAAGACCTTCTCGTAGACTGGATGCATGATGTCGATGGTCTCCTTGAATCTACGCAGAGTGGGCCATGGAAGCACATATGAAAGGTTTGCAATGGCCCTGCGCAACCACACCGGTTCCGAGTTGCGCCATGATTCAAGGAAGGGCAGGATAAAGAACAGCTTGCCGGCTATTGGACTGTTTAAGCCAAAATACATAAGTTGACGGTACAATCCATTCATTCGATGAGACTTACAGAACGTCCTTGAGAGCGCTATGGAAGTCATGGAACTCTTTGCTATTCTTCTCGAGGGAGTTGAAAGTGTGCCCAATGCCCCCTTGAGAGATGAGCTCGAGAGCCGTCCTCGTGAGCCGGTCTAACATATCCACAGTGGTGGTAGCTCCTGAATGTGAAGCGACCTCCGTCTTCAACCTGTCACGAAGCTACGGAATGTATCAATACCCGACCACAAAAATGATAATTGAAAGAGGTACCTCAGTGGCTATGCGATGAAACAAGGGCGAGAGCTTAGAGACGTGAGCGGCAGTAAAGACGGGATTCAAAAGCTTCCTTTGTCTCTTGTGCTCTTCTCCTGAAGACAGACGCACATATATTAGCACTGTATACTCAAGTAACCCATACATCACGTACCCGAAACAGATGCCAAGTTGTCGCCCTGATGAACAACGCCAAAGAGACTTGAAACCGTGAATCGTGATGAACTTTTCTTCTCGTTTTGGAACATACATATTCGCTCACCCTGAAAACTCTTTGGACTCGAGAAAATTATATTGATCCTTCACCAGAATCGAGTGAAGGGCCAAGGGATCCGAGATGTACAGCCCGTCAGACTGTCCAGGGAAGTGTCAGCGTCTGAAGTTGTGACGGGCATAATTCTATACGTACACCAATCAGACCCGCTTTTAACCTTGCTACGTGACCGTAACGCTCAGTCATTGTGAAGTGGAAGTCAAGGTTATCAGTATCATGTACGTCCTTCAGGTATCCTATCAACGCATGATTAGTGTACCGTTTTTTTATTTTCATGACAGATAGTAGTCACCCAGTATAGACGACGATGGCTTTGGTCCCGCGATGTGTTCATACGGTGAGCGCGTCGTGAGCGCCTTGAACACCTCTGTGATAAGAACGATGATCGTGCCAATGAGCGCTGCCTTGGCTAATGGGCCAAGAGTAACGGAATCATGAGCCAAGGGGAGGCTGAGATGAAACATTTGCGAAAGACCCATGCTGGAGGAAGTTCGAGGACCAATTTCAAGGTATTGCCCCGTCCTTTTATCTTTGAGAAATTCAATTCACCACTCCGAGTCGGACAATTGAAACTGGGAGGCTTGCACCTCCAACATGGTCATATTCTATTCTTGGTCAAAATGTTTACAATCAGAGATGTTTAACGAGATTGTACATCACTGATAGTACTATAATTATCGTGCAAGCTAACAAAAACTCATGAGCTACCAATTCTTTATGAGCTCCACATTTGTGAAGGAGGAGCTGTGGAATTGGACACTGTATCGTTCACACACCAAATTCTGATTTTTTTGGGCATCACGAAGCCCTGGTGGCCACGAGTTAGTGGAGACTTAAGACCCCCAAATCCTCACCCTGCAGCCCGTTCAGACTTGCTAGGAGTTCCTCACGATAAATCCATATCTGTTCGGATAACTATTAACCGTGACTTTGACCCCTGAGCAAGTTTTAACAGCACAACAAAAACCGCATAATTTGACGGTATATTTCAGTTACTTTTGATTTTCTCTCTGCTTTGCTTCTTCGCCGTATATCTTTACATTTACAGATCAACTACCAAAAATCGATAACATCGCAGGGTGATAGCATATATGATTGATCATATTCTGTTTGGTACTCGATTTTGGTCTCTCCACACCACCATTTGACTCATTTGGCTACCCACATGCCTTGTACAACAAAGTCAAATAGATTGAAGGGACCTGCATGCGAAAACGTGAAAACAGAGACTCAAAAAATGACTGCTGGGCCAGCGCTAGTCGCGGAACTAATAGCGCTTAGGCACAAGAGGGCTCGTCTTGGTATAGTAAAAGAATAAATGCCTCGTGGAAGCTATCATGTTCATTCTCGCTTGGCAGAATGAACTTGGGAGACTCCGTGAGATACGTTATTGCTGTATAAATATCATGATGGCTACCCAGTTCAAAAGTCGTGCTTCTGTGTGACTAGTACTGGTGTTGGCATTAGAGAAGGACGACCGAGAAGCCCGAATCTACATGCTGGCAAAGTCAGAGGTGGAGCGTCTTCTGGGTGTCGTGAACATTACTCGCGCATACCGCTATATTTTTCACCCCTTGTCTCACACATATCGTGTATACATCAGTAAATTTATTTAAAGTGTATTATCGCCATGTTGCACAATAGCTTCGCCACCAGGACCGTTCCCGAAGTTGTAACGGCGTTGCTCCATCTGCACGTATTCCTTGTCCAAAATTAAATCCTCGTCATACAGTGAATATCCATATCCCTTAAAGTTGGAAAGCTAGAAGCGAAGGGTGAGAAATTGTTCTTGAGAAGTCCATGCATGGTTGAGGCGTCAATTACAGGATATTTGAGTGGCGACGTGGGTTTTATGAAAAGCACGGGCCGGGAGGGAAGTCCTACGTTTGGTTGTCGTCGGAAGTAGAGTCTGTGCCGATGTCACTACAGGCGAGAGAAGGCATCGCAATCAGGTAGCCACCTGTGAAACCTTCCAGCGTCCCATTGATGTTCAGGTTTCTCATGCAACAGCAAATGGCTACTCTCCCAATGTGGAAGTTATTTCGAACACTTGACAGATCAGTATTTCGACAGACTCGACCGTAATAATTTACCATTGAATCAATTTTCTCGACGTTCGGAGTCAGATGTTATAATGTGTCAGCCTGCTTTAACTTGCCTAGTCTTTCTCGCAGTCAAAGGTTCTTTACATATTATTTGCGTGCTTTTCAGGGGGACGGCGGTGGCGGGACGGCTCAACAAGCGAATTTTAGGAAAATTTAACTCAAGGGAACGTTTATGGAAAAACGCAAAAAGCAGAGGTCAAACACAAGACTGGGTTATGTAAGTTGTACAAGCGCTAGTCCCGGAACCGTTAACTCTAGAGCGGGTGCAATCACCAGGGAGAACCAAGGAGAATTCCGAATGCCGCTTGCTTGGGGGGAAGATCAGGCACCGAGGAAGCCACAGAGTCCTAGAAGTTGATCATGTCTATTTGGAGTCTACGCGCTCCTGGTGGGACCACTATAGCAAAACGTCTATTGACAAATAACAGATTTAAATTGAAATCCACATGCATTCATTTAACATTAATATTCAACGTTCATTTCTATATCTTGTCTTCCACGTCACTAAAGGCACGACTCTCGTGAGTTTCCTGCACGTGGTAACAAATGAGACGCTCACATTAAAGACACCTTCATTGGCACTTGAGGACCTTCTGATTCTTTGCCCCTCACGTATGGTGAGAGCGTAAGACCCAAACGCCAGTCAACTATTGCATCCGTCCTCGCAAAGCGGAAGGTAGGTAAGAGGACGGACATGACGGTCTCTGTATGAAAGATCAGTTTCGTCAATGATACAGCCTGAAGTCAAACCCCACTGATTTCAAGCAACGCAAACTTCATGCCGCTTTAAAAAACCCGGGTAAGTTACGAGCTGTAGACGGCACCCTGAAATGCAGACTTACGGGCATCCACGGCCTCCGCCCAAGAATGTCATTCTGAGAAAGATCATATCAGACATGACGTGTTTGGCTCGGAGGATAACAACTCACATATTCGAGAATATACCTGGGGTCTTGATTTGCTGTATAGTACTCTCGTGTGCGTGGTGGCCTATCCACCTTTGTGGCTTGAATTCAGCCGCATCAGGTCCCCAGAGAGCCGTAGAGCGGTTCAATGCAGCCATGCCAACATATACCGTCGTTCCTTCGTGAATTAAAATTTCGCGCATCTCCTTGCCAGTCTTTACGTCAGTGATAGGGTACTGCAGTGGGACGACCACATCCTTGCTAGTTCTGCGCGGGATCGAGTGAGTTTGAATGTGATAGAGTAAAAAGTGAGCAAAACGCACTGTCTCCATACAAAGGTGACGGGTGCAAAGAGACGCAATGCTTCACGGCATGTTGCATCGAGACGAGGCAGGGCATTAAGTTCGTAGAAATCCAAAGGCTCGCCGTTCTTTTGCTAGAAGGTCAAGTGGGGCATGTTAGCGGTAGATCGTGTGGCGAAAGGTAGAAAGAGGACACTTACAGCTAACGCCTCGTTGATCTCCTCTCGTAACCACTCTTGCAAATCACGGTCCAAAGTCATCAAATCCAATAGTCGGGACATGGCCCCGGAAGTTGTTTCCTGTCCACCAAGAACGATCGAACTGGGGGTAGGAAGTCATCAGCCTCGTTCCCACAACCCCAATTGCAAATCAAACCTCATATTAGCTATGACGGTCTCGTCTGGCATGCGGTCCTCTTCATCTGCTTCCGAGTTGGCTTGCACTGAGGTGATAGTCAGCCGAGTTGTAATAATTAGCTGTCAATTCATCACACTTACTGAGCAAGGTAGTTAGATCACGACCGCCTGAAGCGGTGTTCGCGAGTGACGCAATACCACCCTCATCGAACAACTCCTTTTTGGCATAAAATACGTTTGCGCATACTGGGTGCATGATGTCAACGGACTCCTTGAATCTGCGCAACGCGGGAAACGGAATGACATATGCAAGGTTGGCAACGAATCTGCGCAACCACACCGGTTCCTTTTTGCGCCATGATTCTAGGAAAGGGAGAATGAAGAATAACTTGCTAGCAGATGGACTATATGAAGCAAGATGAGTACGATATGATAAACTTAACTCGTCCTATTAGTCTTACAGAACGTCTTTCATAGCGTCATGGAATTCAAGGAACTCTTTGCTCTTCTTGTCGAAGGAGTTGAAAGTGTGGCCAATACCGCCTTGAGAGATGAGCTCGAGGGCCGTCCTCGTGAGATGGTCCAAAATATCGAGAGTAGCACCTGGATTCGACTCAACGTCTGCCTTCAATCTATCACGGAGCTACAGGACGATTTAATACATGTCAACGCAGCAGATACTAATTGGAACTCACCTCAGTGGCAATACGATGGAACAAGGGACAGAGTCTCGAAACGTGAGCCGCTGTGAACACAGGGTTCATGAGCTTCCTTTGTTTTTTGTGTTCTTCTCCTGCAAAATTGAAACGAGTCTATGTTAACACTGCACAGCGCAGACAGAAGTTGACCATAAACCCGTACCGGAAACAGAGGCTAGCTGGTCACCATGATGAATAACACCGAAAAGACTTGAAACCGTGATAAGCTCCTCTCATATGTCTGAAATATCGACGTTAACTCACCCAGCGAATTCATGGGATTCCGGGAAGCTATACTGGTCCTTGACGAGGACTGAATGAAGGGCCAAAGGATCCGAAATGTACAATGCGTCTGACTTGCGATGTAAGAGTCAGCATCTGAAGGTCGAATCAGGTACAGCTTGAAATCAAACGCACGCCAAACAGGCCTGCTTTCAGCCTTGCCACGTGCCCATAACGCTCAGTCATTTTGAAGTGGAAGTCAAGGTTATCAGGGTCGTGCATGTCACGCAGGTATCCTACAAGCGTATCAATGTACTGTCTAGTTTGATATCAGAGATTACTTACCCAGCATACGCGACGATGGTTCCGGTCCCGCGATATTTTCATATGGCGAGCGCTTCGTCAGAAGCTTGAACATCTCGGTAATCACCACGATGATCAGCCCAATGAGGACTGCCTTGGCTAACGTCCCAAGAGAACCATCAGCCGCGGGAAGACTGGATTGAAGAATTTGCAAGAGATTCATACTGGGAGCAGCTAGGAGCAGCTTGAGTACAAGCCTCCAGGTATAAGTTCGTCTTTTTGTCTTCAAGCAATGCAATCAGGTAATCCACCGGTCGGACATTGGGGACTGCGGTACGGCTTATCAGCAATACAGTATTGCCATATGCTAATCTTGACAGGAGCACGTACATACAATCGGAGATCCGTAAACATCTGACTATACTATCATTATCTCCTGAGCTAAGAGTACCTCGGTAGCTACCAATTCTTCTCGAACGCCGCTGTTTGAATTGAGGAGCTGTGATATGTCACGGGCGGCATTTCATCGCTATACTTTGAGACTTCACAAAGTCCCGGCATCTGCGTATCAACGCATTTGTCCCATGCCGTCAATACTACTCGCACTTCTACTACTACGGGTGGCCACGAGTTATTAGTAAATCTAACACCTCCACATCTCATCTAACTGTTGATGCGGATTTACTAAGATTTCGTCTGGGTTTCATTAATGTTCATCTACACGATTATTACTCGATTTGGAATTCATATCCACCCGGGGAAAATGGCTAGACTGAAGGTGAATTAAAAAATTCCCGAAGTAAGAGTATAACTTGGTCTTTTTGCGGTTTTGCCTTGTTTGATGGTTTGGCGTATGTCTTTGCACCGACAACTCAAGTTACATGCCTTAGGACACTCGTCAAGGATACTGACGCTGTTGTCGCGAGATTAGATGGTATATATGGCTTATAACCTTCTAAGAAATACCTAATATCCAAGAAGTATCAGTGGCACGTTCAAATACAAAGGTATCGTTTAAACGTGAAGTATCAACGTGGGGCAAAACCAAACCACGGCGACGGCCATAACATTTATCCAGTGGGCTGCTGATGTATTTCCCCTGTTTTCTTCAGATATAGTCCAATCCCTGTATTGTAAATGAATCGTTCTGGGGGATAATAAGAGTGAGCCGTTGTATGGTACATCATCTTTGGAGTCCAGTATATGTTCGTCGTGAATAACAAGGCTATTTTTGATGACTTTCCATCGAATTCCATCCTTCGTCTGACATAAGTAGTTTGTGCATACGAATAAATTTATTTAAGTAAGGTACTAGGTAGGTCGTTTCACATCCAGTAGTATATGTACAGACGGCGCATCATCGTGCCTCCTGATAGATTGAGCGTCAGGACCGCTACCGGTCACCTAACGGCGTGCTGCTGTAGACACGTAGTCATTCTCCAAAATTACTTCCTCTTCGTGAAATGGATGTCCATGTCCCTCGGCAAACTCAGAGCGAAGGGGGAGAATCCATTCTTGGGGTAGTCCATGTGTGGCGATTTGGCTGGCAGGGTCCATTCATAGCTCTTAAGAAGCATCGCAGCAAGGGTCCTGAGTTCGTACATGGCGAAGTTGCGCGCCGGGCATTGCCGGGGACCGAGAGCGAAGGGGCTAAAAATAGACCATCAGATTGGTTCATGGCATTCGAATAGAAAACACTGACAGCCAAAGACTCGCATCAATGCGACTTTCATCCTTTTCAGATTTGCCCATGAATCGTTCCGGAACAAAGCTGCCAGCGTCTGGCCAGTAGTTCTCGTTGTGATGGATGGACGTAATGTTCAGGATAACCGAGGTTCGGGGAGGAAGGTCATAGATTTTGCCGTTCGAAGCCTTCAAGCTTGCAGGGTGTTCAGAAGCACGGGGAACCATGTAGGTCTAAAAATTCAAAGTTATAATCCTACTCGAGACATAGAGTCAAGGCACTCACAATGGGTGTGTTGATCCGCAATGACTCGCGAATACAGGCTTGAACGAAGTTCATTTTGCGTAGGTTGGTCAGGTTTGGTTCGTCGTTCTCGAGAGCCGCTAAGACTTCTTCACGAGCACGCTTTTGTAGCTCTGGGTGCTTTGCCAAATAGTAAACGAAGCTTGACATTGCTCCAGCAGTCGTGTCCTGTTACGAGAATGTCAAAACGAGCGGGTAGATCAAGGACCAGAAAATACGTACATGACCAGCAATGAAGAATACGACCCTGAAATAATTCGTAAGAATGACAATCGAACAGAAACTAGACGACCTACATGTTGTCTCGATACTCTTCATCGGTCATTCCGGGCTCCTCCAACATGTAGGTGATCATATCGTTGCCTTTGTTCTCCTTCTTGTGGTTGAGAATTTTAAGGAAGTTTCCTGAGAGTTTGTCGATTTTGGTGATGACCTCCTTGCGTGGGAACCATTTTTCGAGCTTGGGGAAGACAATATAGCTAGAAAAACGAATTAATAGGCATGACGGAAATCATTGAACCAGGGTCTTACAGAGCATTTGAGATGCCGTCCATGACTTCGTTGTATTCTTTTACGAAAGGACTGTGGTCGTCTTCGATAGCACGGAAGTTGTGGCCAAGGGCAGTGCTGCCAACGGCATCGAGGGCGAAGCGCTACGGGACATTGGGTCAGCTGTAGAGTCGAGCAATAAAAACAAAAAACCGACGCTTACCATAGTGTAGTCGTCCCATCGAATTAGCCCTCCATCTCCCATTTTCTTGAATAACATCTTCGCCAAAGAGACAAATTCGTGGATTGGGAGGTTCCTATTGAGAGCGGATTTGACGACATGCGAGTGCCTGACCCAGGCTTCTCCGTTGGAAAGGATGACATTAGTCTTTCCAACGAACCTCCAGAGCAACAAGTCATCTGTAGTCACGTAAGAGATATAATTTAGGCAAAGAAAGCGCTATGTGACGTACCAGGGGGTTCCTCCTTGGGCCAGAGGGAAACGTTTTCTGACAGGTTCTTGGCGATCTATCGTCTTCGAGTAAGTAAAAACACAGTATATATGTGAGCAATTTACAATACCTGATGGTCCAGTACGTGTACAATCCAGCGCCCAAGGGCGTAGACCAATACGACACCTTCCCCTCTCTCGTTTGCAAAGGGTAGAAGAAGACGCTTGATGCGCACATCTTCGACCTCTCCACGTGCATAACTCCACAGCAAAGGGAGAATGGGAGCTCTTGGGAGATGGCGAAGCTCAGCTGGAGGAGTAAATATCCATTTGATGAAAGCAATAACAAGGACGACTGGTAGCAAAGTTTGCCAGCCAACAGGCAGGTTCAACATGGTGTATGTGTGGAGAAACCTGTGGCAAAAAAGTTGTATCTTGAATGATTGCGAATACTGGCCTTAAAATACGATCCATTCTCGAAAGCGCCACTACGGAGGGCTTTCATGTGACGTTTCTTGGAACAGGTTGGCAGGCCGAATGTTACGTGACAAGCTGGACCCGGGAAACAGCGCTCATCTAATCTGTGCGTTTCAATCTATCGGTCCCAAGCCGTGAATACAGCCTCCGATCGTCTCCGGTCGTACCAAGATACTGCTGCGGCGATAAATGTCGGGCCAGTCCTCATTTTCCGGTCTCACCTTGAGATTTCCAATTGGACAAACTCTGGATTCCCTGATTACTTTTCCCAACTTGACATCTACATTTACGCGGGGTAGGTGATGCGTGATTTCTGACATCATTCAAGAATATTCTAATCGGTTTGAAATGGTAGGATACCCTATTGACTGGTATGTTGCTTGAATGACCTTCAATTGTCGGTCAGGGCTGTGAGTATGTACCCTGGCCCAAACGATATCTCAACTACAGTACAACCCTGAGCACATACGAAAGGTCTGACGTCACTTTGTGGGTTGGAACTAGGCAACTGGTTTAGAATTTACATAATCATGGATAAACCCCAAGAGGGGATAAGGGGTGGGCTTGTCGGATTTCAGTCACCAGTATTCCTCCTCGTCGTCGTCAAGTTTGAACTGCAAATCCGGTATACCACGAGATTCAACCCATGTTAGTATTTTTGAATACAGATGTGACGGTTGTAACTGAAAATAGCGCTTATAAAAATGTCACGCAACACATTGATTGAGTTATTCGTGCATGTTTTTCATGCACATGGGCTAGATCAACGATAGAGAAAGGGAGAAGTTGAGGACTGGACGGAATCGGGCCGACCACCGACAATGAAATGATAAGATGTATGTAACATACAGTCAACATCTTGTGCCAGAATAACCGGTGTCTTGTGTCACTAATTTACCAAGTGGGTTGGAATAATAGACTGCCTTAATCCTTTAGCAGCAAAACAGAGAGTGATAGAGATGTGTGGTTGGAAGTGGGATATGCTAGCTGATCGAAATTCGAGAAGCCAGAGATCACGGGCACATATGCACCCTAAACTACACATCATGGATTATCCCAATTATCCTCATTACTCTGGTACGCAGAGCTAAAAATATCGGTATATATCCTGCGATACCTCCATATGACTAAGATCTGACGAGTAAATAGTGACTATTAGGATCATCGCATATTTACGTATGTATCTACAAGGGACATGTGTGACCGTTTGAACAGTGGAGAGGTGGGTGGACAAAAACTTTAACAAAAATAAAAAGAAGCTGTATACAAAAAAAAATGTGCTAGCTTTGTGATAAGTAGGTGTAGTAGATGTAGTAACACTATTAGCGTTACAAACCAAGTACGGTGTGTACGCTGATACGCACCAGTTCTAGAAGCTATACGCAAGGTCGCGCGCGCGATACACGCGGGTTTCTGATTCTGACCATTACATACCAATGCGTATATACCCTGGTTTCGGAGACGTGCTGCGTAGACGAGCGCGACCACTCAGCGCCCTGTAGTCGAGGAATAAGTCATTTCCCGACGCCAAGCCTGAAGCCAGATTTCCTTTTTTGGTCCATAATGTGATAGCCACCGTTAACGGACTCGGTGAACCAGTACCGGTCTACTTTAACCAAGTATCTGGGGTACAATATTTAGATAGACCTAGCGCAAATACCGGATATTGATGTTGAAAAATGAATACTGGGCGTATTAATGCATTCAAGCTGACAATAATCGAGTGGCCTGGCCGCCCAATATTTGGATGTTCGGCCATAACATTGGAACGTTGGTTAAGATCTATCGCAACGTTGTGCCATGAAATTGCAAATTTATACCACATGTATTGACATGTTGTGCCAAACCACCGAAATGTGGCAGTATGAAATGTCTGGTACCATTAATAGGCTTCGACTGTCCTGCATTCCATAGTTTCGTGGCACAACACATTGGGTTTCTGGCATCACACATGATGATACTGGCTGTGTGGCACAACTTGTTTCTTTGGCCATATACCAATTCTATGTTCCATGTTCTCAAAATATTTTAAACGATTTTTCCATTTCACTTTTAAATTTTTGCCCCCCAAATCGACATGTTGTTTTTCGATGATGCCTTACGTAATCCCCGTTTCATGCACCATAACGAATGTACGGACGGTGAACCATATGCACAAGGACGTGATGACTTAATGGAACCAATCACTGATCAACCGTTCAAACACTGAGTAAGATAACCCAAAGTAAATATTGCGAAGTAGATAATGACGAGATCTTTTTCGATTCCCCCAAACACATCCTCGCTTATCGCTAAAAATAAGCGTTGCTGTTCTACCGATCCATCTCTATTCATTGCTTGTCTAGCGCGATTTCTCCGGGTAAAAGCATGCATAATTTACGGCGCTCATTTCTATCGTAAAAGGGCAGAAATCAACGAAATCATAGCACACAATCCTCCTTGACAATGCCTAACATCACCGCTCAGCAAGTGTCCCTCAACTCGACGCCGTCGAAGCCCATCAACACTATCGTATTTGACCTTGGGGACGTGCTCTTCACATGGTCTGCCTCTACACCAAAGTCTCCTCTCCCGGCCAAGGTCGTTCGAAATATCCTTCGCTCCGTCAACTGGTTCGAATACGAAAAGGGCAACATAAGCGAGGAAGAAGCTTACTCTCTTGTCGGTCAGGAGTTCAACGTATCTGCTGCTGATGTCAAGACCGCCTTCGAGGCCGCCAGAGATTCTCTGCAGAGCGACCCTCAAATGCTCGAAGTTATCAAAGAGCTAAGGAAGAAGGGGATCACGATCTACGCCATGTCAAACATTTCGGCACCCGATTACGAAGTCTTAAAAACTAAGGCCGCCCCTGAAGAGTGGGCGCTTTTCGATCATACTTTCACATCGTATGTTATTTCTGCTCGTGCCTCTTTGAGATTATTTGACTCACACCGCATTTCAGCGCGGCTGCCCATGAGCGCAAGCCAAACATCGGCTTCTTTAAGCATGTCATTGACAATGCGGGAATCGACCCAACGACCACGGTATTCGTCGACGACAAACTCGAGAACGTTTTAAGCGCACGGTCATTTGGGATGCATGGAATCGTCTTCGAGGATAAGTCAAAGGTCATCCAAGAGCTCAAAAACCTCTGCTTTGATCCGATTGAGCGAGGGAAGGAATTCCTTGAGTCTCACAAGAAGAAGCTTAACTCTGTAACCTCAAATAATATCGAGCTGTCTGAAGTATGATACATTCGCTCCTTAATATTGTTCATTTCCAATCCCGAATTCATTTCATTTGTTTTTTAGAACTTTGCCCAACTACTCATCCTCGAAGCCACAGGCGATAAGTGAGTCTTGGTTTTAGTTGGATATTAATGACGGTCTCTGACACTAAAATTCATCCCTCTCAAGGTCTCTCGTCGACTACATCAAGTACTCAGGGCAATTCAACTTTTTCCAAAATGGAGGCGTGCTCACCACTGAGCAGTTCCCGTAAGTGATTACGATTTTTCTCCGTACACCACTGTCATAACCTTGGGCGTGCCTCAGGAATGACCTCGACACAACCTCTATCGGTCTCACCGTCTCGGATCACGTCGATAACGCCACTAAGCATCGAGTAATGGACGAAATGCTCAAGTATAGGAATTCTGACGGAATCATCCAAGTATACTTTGATCACACACGTCCTCGCATAGGTGAGCATTATTTTCTCGTCACTTAAGCATTTCTCTCATGCTAAAATTGCCTTATTCGCTTAGATCCCGTTGTGTGTGTCAACGTCCTAACTCTCTTTTATGAGAATGGGAGAGGCCACGAGCTTTCTGCAACGCTTGACTGGGTTAAACAAGTGTTGATCAACCGCGCTTACATCGCTGGAACATACTACTACGCCACCGCCGACCTTTTCTTGTTCTTCCTGTCCCGTCTTATCGAAGTTGCCCCTGAGATTCGCCCATCCATTGTGCCGTTGTTCAGGGAGAGGGTGATGGAACGCTTCGGCGCAGAGGCCGACGCGCTCTCTCTGGCTGCACGGATAATTGCGGCATCAGTCGTCGACATCATCGATGAGCGCGATCTCGAAACCCTTCGTTCCATGCAAGGCGTAGATGGTGGCTGGGCCAACGGCTGGTTCTACAAGTATGGGGCATCAGGTATCCTGATTAAAAACGACGGCGTAACCACTGCGTGGGCGATGCGTGCTATTCGTCAGGTGCGGGCACTGCGCAAAAGACAGGTGCAGCCTGCATCCGCAGCACCCCCATCTATCCTTTCTTCAGTATATCAACTTTCAAGCGCCATTTTCCACATTATTCCAAGATTTATTTCTCCTTTTTACACTTAGGACAATTATAGAGTACACGTTTTCAACTTTGCATATTCCAATCTTTTCATGTGAAATCAAAAAAAAAACTTGCACTAGAGCTATTTGAGTCTGGCGAAAGACAAGAACGTATCTCAGGACTTCTGCCAGTCCGAGGCGAATAGTCAGTCATGCACTGGTCATACAGATGAGCGGCCCTTAGAAAGAAGCTTACGGTGTTCGGTTTACGGCAAGAAGATGCCGCTCATGTATTTATAGTCCTAGGTTACTTCTCCCCAACTCCATTGGAAGGATATTTATAAACCATTTATTCTTTGGGAGCCGGTAGTCCTCGTCATCCTAGGAGGCCAGACGACTTAAAAGGCTCAAGCCATCTTCCACAATCAACAAGATAAAATCCAGCGTCCCTAGCCACTTTACAATGGCTGTTGATAAACGCGTTTGGTTCAGTACGTGGACACACCTCCTCTCGTCGTTCAAGGATTTGCTTATCAAAAAAACATCTAGTTACTGGTACATCCGGGGGACTGGGTAAAGCCTTGGCTGAAGCCGTTCTCGAAGCTGGAGAATGCGTCGTCGCCACAGCGAGACGCGTTTCTGTACTTGACGATCTCAAGGCGCGCTACCCGTCCTCTCAATTGCTCGTTGTAGCGCTCGATGTATCTGTCAATGAGCAGATAGATCGTGCCTTTGAGGCAATGGTCAGCCATTTTGGACGCGTTGACGTCGTCGTAAACAACGCCGGTTATGTGAGCGCCCCTGTCTTCATACGTAACCCTAATCCTTCTTGCTAACCCTGAATTTCTTCCAGGCCGTTTTTGGCGAGGTCGAGGGAATTGAAGAAGAAGCGGCAAGAAAAGAATTTGATGTTCAATTCTGGGGACCAGTATACATTTCAAAATTGGTAATTCTAATCTTGACTGAACAATAAGGCATTCCTGATGGGTATTATTTAGACTGCCAAAACCGTTCGTGAGGTCAACAAGAAAGGTCAAGGCGCAATCATCTTCAATGTCAGCTCTGCTGGTGGTTACAACGCCAATCCAGGTCTCGCGTTCTATGCCTCTAGCAAGTTCGGTCCGTCTCAAATTTTGAATTCAGGAGCTAGAGATATTTACGGATTCGCTTTTAGCTCTCGAAGGATTCACCGAGGCGTTCAGCAAGGAAATGCTTCCAGAGTGGAACATCAAGTGCTGCATCCTAGAGCCAGGAGGTTTTGAAACCGAGTGGAAAAATTCGTTTGTAGGTTTCCCTCAACATCCTGCTTATGTTGGGAACCCAGCCAACTTCCGCAACCTACGGTCGGGCATTACGATGCTGGGCGACCCTGCAAAGGGAGCTAAAGCAATTGTCAAACTCTCTCATGAACCAAAACTTCCGATGCGTATGCCATTGGGAAGCGATTCCCTAGCCATTGTCAAGACTAAGGCAGAGTTAGTCATGAAGTCTGCTGAAACCTTTTCGGGGATTTCAAGGATGAGTGACAAAGATGGAATGGATGGCGTTGCATATGGAGACATGATCGTAAAGAAGTTGAGGGAAACCTCAAATAATTAGGAATTGCTAGATATCGATGTCGGATGTACTCAGATATGAAGTCTAGATGCCCCATTATGATAACTTCTCCCTTAGCTATGTCCCATATTGGACAGCAAAGCATTCATCGGTTGAGATCTTCAAGGTCACCTGCGTCCCCACCACGTGTAACGTACTTCAACTAATTTTATTCATTTTGCGGGTGGGGACCCGAGTTGAGATCAAACAAGCGCTGAACAAGTCTTTACATTGTTGAAATCGTATTGTTCAGAGTCCGCAGCATTGGCGTCGGCTGTAAAATGTCCGTGGTACCGCGTTCTAGCTAGTTCAACCTAACCACCTACAGAGTTGCAAACCATTATCAGTAACGGGTACATCACGCAATCAGTGGAGTATGAGTCAGTTTGACTACCTTCTTAGCGCCATCGTCACCAATGATTGTGAGGCACCTCAGCTACTCAGATCACTTAGATGGAGAGCAGTCAGTTCTCGCTAGCCTAAAATTAGAACGGACGTCCCCGCTGTCCCGTACACCTGGTCAAATGGGTCTTAAATTACGTTCAACAATTCTTGGCAGTCGGCTTCGGGCAGATGCTTGGCGTTTACGTGGCGATGAATGGAATCTGATATCTCGCAATTGAATCGGCCAAGCTTCGGTAAATGAAGTTATATTTATAAACGGATTTCTCATACCTGCTTCATTGTTTGTTTGATCTCAACTTGTCCTCACCTGGGGCCGCAAAATAGACAAAATTAGTTGGAACGAGTTGCACATGATGCAGATCAGAATCAGTATTGAGAAATGTGCATTCTTGAGGGCTCCACCGCTGGCCTTGTATGTAACATTAATTTACCTAGCGACAGATATCCAAGTACCGCTTTGAACGGGGCAGTTCCAGTGGGGTAAATACAGTACGGGTCTTTCCAGGTCGGAAAATTGGGACACGTTTATGAAAATCTCACAGCCATAGATATGTCTGACCTGTAATGTTTTTACATAGATAGAGTATACGTATATGTAACTGACACACTGACGGGCAGCATCCGGGAGTTCGAAATACTAGTCTCGCGTCGATAAAGGATCTGTGGGATAGACAAATGTCCGACAGGCGAAGCGTATTGAAACATTCTTTCATTGGGACTGCATCACCACAATAGTATCCAAAACTTCCAGGGCACCAAATTGTTGAGTGTGTGAAGTCACCTTGGGCATAATGCTGTCTGTAGCATGTGGCCGTGAAGGAAAGGAGGATTGAATTGCGATGCTAGATAGCGTCTTGTATCGCAGGATTGACGTTTGCTAACTTCATTTGACATGGTGTGAAAGACCATATCAGCTGCGTTGAAGCACAAGAACCCATGATCAAGGGGCGTTAGTCTAGAATTATATATTCACCGTGATAAGAGTCGAACTGCGTTCTCACTTTAAGGCTTCCTTCCCTCATTGAAATGACTCCTCAACCTGATATCCGCGAGTGTTGGCTCATGTCTTATACACTACCCATCACGGTTCTCGCTGCCGCAATCACGGCTTATCTTCTGCTCTCCAGGGGCTTTGGCAGGTCTTCGAAGGGATTGAGGTATCCTCCTGGTCCCAAACCTCGGTTCATTTCTGGAAATGCACATGACGTTCCTCACGGAAAACCATGGGTTACATTTACTAACTGGAGCAAAAAATATGGTACGCAATCTTACGCCTGGTTTAGAGGAATGTAGCCTAACGTTATGCTCTATAGGCAGTGGTTTGATCTACTTCACCATATTTCGAACAAAGTTCATGGTCATCAACGATTACAAGGTTGCATTCGACCTCCTTGATAAACGTTCGACCATCTACTCTGATAGACCGAAGAGCGTCATGGTCGACCTGTGAGTATAGAGTTCTACTTTGATCGAGGCCGCGCTAACGCAATCGCTTCGAACGCCTGTGCAGGATTGGGTGGGGATTCAACATGACATTTTTCAATTACGGAGAAAGGTGGAAGGAACAGAGACGTCTCATGCACCAGAACCTCAACAATCGTGCAGTTCGTGAATGGCGCCAGTTGCAGACAGACGTTACCCACAGGTTCCTGAAGAAGCTCGTTCCCAACCCGAATGACTGGCTATATCGGATAGAACAGTAAGCGCTTCCTCTTCCCTTTGGACCTCTCGAAGGCGCTTACCGGTCCCACAGTATGACAGGCTCAGCTATCATGAAATTGTAAGCTGCCATTTGTCGTGCCGAAGGGCGTGCATGGAGTAACTAACCTTGGAAATCAGTACGTACGGATATGAATTAAAGGAAAAGGACGACTATATGCCGAATGTCAAGAAGGCCATCCACGCACTCACTACAAGTCAGGGTGTCGGGTTCATGGTAGACGTCATCCCCATATGTATGATCACATTAATTAGTACCTCTGCTTTTTGACTAATTCCACTTGATAGTGAGATACGGTCAGCCACTTGGTTTCTTATTCATGGCCAGAGCAGCTTATCGACCTTTCTCTCCACTCATCTAGTCCCATCATGGTTCCCTGGTGCTCAATTCAAGAAGTTTGCAAAGGAATATCGACCCTACAGCGAGGCCATGCTGAACAAACCCTTCAAACAAACCAAAGAACGTTGGGTAACTATCTCATTGTCGTAAAACCAGCCTACCTCCTTCTCATCCCCTCAACAGGCCGCTGGCAGCGCACCTGATTCATATGTCACACGACTGTTGGAAGAGTTTGGTGGCGCGAAGATAACCCCAGAAAAGCAGCAGGTTGTCAGGGACTCCTCAGCTGTTCTGTACGGAGGTGAGATAAAACATCCAACTTTCCTTGTTCGAAGGCTCATAATGCTGTTTCAAAGCGGGAACGGATTCGGTCAGCCTACGCGAAATCGTTCATTGCTGGCGCTTAAAAGCTGATTTTCTATTATTAGACGTACTCTATCCTCAGTTCATTCTTCTTGGCGTTAACCATTCACCCCGAAGTTCAGAAGAAGGCAAGGGATGAAATCGACCGCGTTGTTGGAACGGATCGTCTGCCAAACTATAGCGATAGAGAATCGCTGCCTTACATCGAGGCTTTGCTAAAGGAACTCTACCGCTGGAATCCTGCAGCTCCTCTGGGTGAGAGCCCTGAACGATCGTATTCCGGAGACAATCTTCTGACCCTTTTAAATCAGGTCCTTCCCATCAAATCCTGGTCGATGATGAGTACGATGGCTACTTCATTCCTGCGGGAACGATTATCCATCCCAATATTTGGGCAATGACGCATAACGAGCAAATGTACCCAGAGCCTTTCAGATTCAACCCTGATCGATTTATTGGTCTTGACGAGGAAACAGCCAAAGAGATAGACCCGAAGAACTTCATCTTCGGCTTTGGTCGTCGTGTCTGTGTTGGCCAGTTCTTTGCTGACCAACTCATTTGGTTGGCCGTTTCGTGCTTGATTGCTACTTTTGATATACGCAAAGCAAAGGACCAGTCCGGAAAGGAGATCACTCCTGTTCCCAACTATCCCAACTTCGTAGGGTGCGTCTGTCCTGCAATCTAACTTGTAAAGATAGTTGACTGATTGCTCGTTTTCTGGACCATTCTTAGGAAACCTGATCCATTCCCATGTGTGGTAACGCTGCGCAATACCAATGCAGCCAAGCTCATTGATCAGTTGCCTGTGGAGGTCTAAATTGAAGTATTTGACATGTAGAATAAGCAGCTAGCCACTACAGCTATGCGAAATGATAATCCCCAGAACGGAATGTACATCCCTTGCGCCTGTCCAACTTTCAGCAATGTCAAGCCTGAGTAGCGGTCTCCAAGCCGTCTCCGCGGGCCCACCTCGTCATCCTCCTTGTAGCCTCTGATGGCTTGCCGCGTCCCGTGCTGAGTGCTGACGCTTACCTGCCGGCTCACCAATATGTGCTGTTGCCAAGGATAGCTGGTGCAAGATTATCTCACAGTCAAAATAACTCTAATCTTTAGCTATTTAGACAAGATTGGCAGAGAATATAACAGCAAAATTAGATCGTACTAAGCGTCGATGTCGATCATGCGAAGATAGCGTAAAATCTTTGGAGGATTGACCGACATTCACAACGACGCCTCCTTGCATGGGAACTTTTGAATCCAAATTCTACATCATGTTAATGGCCCCACATGACTTGGCAGGTTTTGCTGCTTTGCCAATGTCTTGAAAAGGACGGCGTTGAGGCTGGGATCGGACTCGCCTTGTCAGAGACGCGGCGCCCGCGGGACTGGCACCTTTGTTCATACATTTTGATTTATCCAAGAATCAAGGAGCGTAGTAGAGGAATACAAACGACTCTTGGCCTTTAACGTCATACCCGTATCGCCAAAATTCGGAGTGCAAATCGAGTGCAAATTGTAAATTACTGGGTCCCTTCCCTCGAACCAGATTTTATCCTCTCAACGCCGTCTTCTATCAATACATTATCCCGGTCCCTGGGGCTCTGTACAGACCTCTTAGAATAGAAATTAGTTTTGGCCGATGAGTACGTTGCAATACCAATGTGCATAGACATGGATATAGAACGGTGAAACACCTAGTAACCTGGGGTAGATAGTCTCATTTGCTGAAAGGTTTACCGGTATTCAGGGCCGGTAGAAGGGGGATATTTAAACTGATTAAGAAGCTAATGCTTTCTCCATCGCTCTTACCTCTTACATTTTATACACTTCATCATCATGCCTGTTGTAGAGTTCGCAAGTTGGCCCATCGCTGAAGGTGTGGACTGGAGGACTATTCTTCGACCAAGCTTAGTGGCCCTCCGACAAGCCAAAGGATTCATCGAGTCAGTACTTCACGAGCTTTGAAAAAGACATAAGTTACTTATTACTTTCCTGTGCCCAGATATTTCGTCGGTGTTCCTGCAGAGGATTCTCAAAGGCTTCAGTTCTCTGTTGGTTAGTCGCGTGCACACTGTATCATCTTGTTCGTCTGGTTGAAGTCATTACACGTAGCCTGGGACGCTATCGAGGACCACAGGGCTCTGCAGAAGTCAGCAATTTATCCGGAAATGTGCGAGGCGATCAAAGCATGTCTCCCTGCCGGTACCGAAATCACATCCCTTACATCCTATCACTTCGACTTCGGCGTGCATGCTAGGACAGAAGAAGAGAAGAACTTTATTCCTGCCCTTTCTGCCCCGTTCACGGAGTGGCTGTTCCTAACCCTGAAGGAGGGTAAAACAAAGGAGGATCTTGTACCGCTACTGGACATTTCCATACGTGATAACTTCACGGCGGATGCCAAGAGGATCAAAGGAATGCATACTCCTCCTGTATGGGCCCAGTCAGTTGAGGATCCAAAAGTCTTCGCTGCGCTTTTTGGATGGGACACTGTGGCGGTGAGTTAGGCATACATACATATTTATACTGCTGGAGCGATGAGCTGACTATTTGTTGCGTTCATAATTATGCTAGGTGCATACTGAAGTCGCCGCTCAGGACAAGTATGGCCCAATCATAAGGGATGTCAAGGAAGTGGTTGATATGACAGTCACGCACACACCGTTTGAGAGGAACATCTGAAGCTGGTGAACAGCGTATATACCATCGTGCATATGGCCAATTAAGCTACTGTAATATTTACTTCCGTGCTCCAATATATAGCTTACCGTGAACAAAACTTCAATCCCTCTAAGTCAGTAATGTCGTAGGCGAAAGAGTTCGGGTGAGACCACCAAAACAAAAGCCTCTCGAAGCCATTACTGTCGACCCCGAAATATACGATGGCTGATATAAGCAATAAATGTTATTGATATGTGATGTCTCCTTACGCTGATAAGGATTGCTGATGGTGCACGCTACCGGTCACCAATTGCTCGCCTATTCGTCAATCGCTAGACACTCGGTTCCTGCCAAGTGCCCCTAAGCGCTGATGATGCATTGTAGTATAGACCCCGTACTACTTGCATACCCTGAAACAAGACCTCGTCAGTCAGCTGGGTGATTTGTTCTCTTTCCACTGCCCATGTCATTTACCGTTGTCCGCCGTGAGCGTTTAAAGGGGCTTAAACGTATTTGTGAGAGTAAAGGTACACAAGCGTGTCGTAACTGATTTAAAAGTAGTTTAATCAAGTGTTGATTAAACGAAATTGAAGTCCCTTTCAAGGCATTGTTTAATCAAAGCCATCGAACTTTTGACAAGCGTAAAGTACCGAAGCGCGCCCGCCTGCAAGTTGCCTAATTTGGAGAGCGTGTTCACTGAGCGCAGTGAGCGGAGTTTGAAACACTTCTCTCGACGATTTCAGTCCTCTGCAAGTCCTCTTGCAAGTTTCCACTAACGACAAGCATCCTTTCCTCGCCCACATATCCTTTCTCAACGGCTCTATCGTATCCTTTTCTCATTTTCTCAGGTATAATACCCTTGCCAATGTATACTTCCTGCACATTATTTTTATTCCGACTCGTGATAGCCTCTCAAACGTCTTGCGAGTCCGGTGTATTATGGTAGTCGTTTATATCGCATTGCGGGATGTGTACGGTCTGGTGAGGGTATTTTACCGCCCGGTGGGGGATTTTCGTTGAGTTGTTGCAATGACTGTTAGGGGCTCCTCACAATAGCCTCACTCAATGTATGGTATTGGTAAAATCACGTCATTATAGGTTGTCTAAAACCTTACATAGGTAATACTATTGTGAGCTACTTATCCTACACCTCTTATACTTAATTCTCCACAGTCAACTGATCAATGAGTTTGGCTGCATTGCTGTCTCGCAGCGTGACCTCGCAGGGGAATGGATCAGGTTTCCTAAGAACGATCAAGAAACGAGCAATCAGTAAACACATTTCACAAAGACGGTTGAACACACAAGACACGCACCCTACAAAGTTGGGATAGTTGGGAACAGGAGTAATCTCCTGTCCATGCTCGTCCTTGGATTTTCGTACATCGAACGTAACGACCAAGCACGCGATGGCCAACCAAATCTGCTGGTCAGCAAAGTATTGGCCAACGCACACACGACGACCAAAGCCGAAGATGAAGTTTTTCGGGTCCATCTTCTTCGCTGTAGCTTCGTCGACGCCAAGGAATCGTTCTGGTTTGAAGCTGAGTGGGTCTGGGTACATCTCTTCGTTATGTGTCATTGCCCAAATATTGGGATAGATGATTGTCCCGGCTGGAATGTGGTAGCCTTCGTACTCATCGTCGACAAGAATTTGATGAGAGGGCCCTGATTTAAACATTTTAGAAGACTGTCTCCACCATATATCTTATGAGGTCGCTTACCTAGAGGAGCAGCAGGGTTCCAGCGGTATAGCTCTTTCACCAAGGCCTCGACGTAAGGCAGTGATTCTCTATCACCGTAGTTAGGAAGACGATCCGTTCCAACAACGCGGTCAACTTCATCTCTGGCTTTCTGCAGAACTTCAGGGTGAAGAGTGCACGCCAAGAAGTAAGAACTGAGGATTGAGTATGTCTAATAATGGGGTTAGTTTTTGAGAAACCGGCAACACAACTAGCCGCGGAGACTAACCGAATCGGTTCCCGCTGCGAAACGATAATGTCAGTTTTTCAAACGATAAAGAAAACCGAGGTAGCTTGGCTCACCTGCGTACAGAACAGCTGAGGAGTCCTTAACAACTTGCTCCTTTTCCGCGGATATCTTGGAACCCCCATACTCTTCCAATAGTCGAGTGACGTATGAGTTAGCTGCCCTGCCTGCGACCTGTTATTGAGGAGGTTAGAATGCAAAGTGCGGTGTGTTCATACGGAACATATCAGCTTTACCCAGTTGTCTTTAGTAAATTTGAACGGCCCTTCCAGAATAGCCTCGCAGTATGGTCGGTATTCCTTTAAAAACTGGTGGAATTGAGTGCCAGGGAACCATTCAGGAACTAGACGAGTGAGGAAGCAGTCAGTGAAACAGTTCCGCCGTTGTTCAGCGGCAGATTGACTAACGGTATCTCACTGTTAATATGGTGTTAGTCAAAGGGATACGTGCTATTGGTGAATGTGATCATACATATGGGGATCTGGTCTACGACGAAACCGATGCCCTGACAGGTAGTCAATGCATCGACGGCTTTCGTGACCTTTGTCATGTACTCGTCTTTCTCCTTCAACTCGTAGCCGTAGGTGCTGGTTGGCAGGACAAAGATGGATTAGCTCACTCATGCACCCGCTTCTGCACAAAAACGGCCACTTACAATTTCATGATACCTGATCCTGCCATGCTGTAGGGGTGGTCAGCTACTGTCAAGAGGTGAAACGGAGAATATAACTACGTACTGTTCGAGACGATAAAGCCAGTCATTGGGGTTGAGGACAAGCTTCTTGAGGAACTTGTTCGTAACGTCTGTCTGCAACTGGCGCCATTCACGGACCGCACGATTGTTGAGGTTCCGGTGCATGACACGTCTATGCTCCTTCCACCTTTCTCCGTAGTTGAAGAGGATCATATTGAAATTCCACCCAACCCTTCAGAACGGGATTCGTCAGTGTGGTCTCGATTAGGGAAGGCTATATATATACTAACATGTCCAACATAACACTTTTTGGTCGATCAGAGTATAACGTTGAACGTTTGTCGAGAAGGTCAAATGCAACCTTATGGTCGTTGATGACCATGAACTTCGTTCGAAATATGGTGAAGTAGATCAAACCACTACCTATAGAGCCGAACGTTAGTCAATGTCTTTCGAAGCCTGACTGTAGTACTACTCACCAAACTTTTCGCTCCAGTTAGCAAATCCAAGCCATGGTTTTTCGGTTGGGATATCATATGCATTCCCTGAAATCAACCGAGGTTTGGGACCAGGAGGATACCTCGAACCCTTGGAAGATTTGCCAAAGTTTGAGAGAAGAAGATACGCCGCGACCACGGCAGTGAGAACCGTGATAGGTACTGTATAAGACATCAGCTAACACGCGCAGATAGCGGGTTGAGGGGCAATGTCAAGGGGGGGTAAGAAACCTCAAGCTGAGAATCAGATTCGGTATCTACGGACATATAAACGTTGATGAACCTGGCCCAGGCGTTCAAAGCGGCTGGCACAACATTCTTTTTTGACGTGCCAAGTAACAAACCAATACACTGAGAATGAATACCAGATCCGCAATTCAGTCATGAAAACATCCCAACTTGAATAACGATCCACATTACCTTCCCGCTGGTTTCCCGGTCCCGGAAGGTGTACAGACTTCCATTCTGCTTCACGATATAGTCCCGGCAACCTACAAGTAGCTCGATTAGATAAAATAGCCTAACTATCCGGCGCCGAACCCCGGTGCTCAACTATGCCCCCTTCGCATTAGTACATGTGTATGCGTCAAACGACCGTGTACATTGAGAGATGAATTATAGTACATAAACCTCATATCTTAGATGATTGTTTACAGATAAGCTGGTTGGATAAGAAGTCAAACGAATACAAAGTCGGGTGTTGTGCGCTGATTCTCACGGCTGTGCAACCTATCAAGCAAATCCACCACCAACTCCTGTTCATTAGCATATCTAAGCCCATCCAGTTTTCAATGGGCCTTAGTCTCCACCATGTGCAATCTGTCCGATGTCATCCCGCAAGGCCACTCTAGCTAATTTTGGGCCATTTCTAGGGTCAGCGACCCCGTAGGACCCCGCTCGCTCTTCAACCTCGGTCAAAAGCACACCCAAGCCGCGCCAAGCTATGTGTAAATGTTGCGTATCAACTTTACTTTGGGACGATCTGTGCGCTAAGCACCTTGGCGCAACCCCAAGATCGACTTTGCGCCTAGAGGCTTGGTAAAGACTGGAGTTGAGATTGAACTACTTCCCAACTCATGAAGCTAATCGGATGCATACAACCCCAGGTAAAAACGTAACTTCGTTTAGGGCGGTTTCATATCCGCCCTGGGCGTATGTATTTCAACTTTGCCACTTACATCGGTGTATACTAGTATCTTATCAAACGGGCGGTGCTTGAAAATCCTGTCAATGTCACTGTGCCCGTCAATGATTGGTATGATGCACGTTGGTTTTTATGTAGAGCGGAGAAACATATGGCCGTACCCGGAAGAAACGTAATCAGGAGAAAATCAAAGCGTAAAAAGGCGCGTAGTATTACCCAAGAAAATCATAGTAAGCGGGACGAAGATATAAGTAGAATCAGAGGCGGCGAGAAAAATAGACTGAGTAAAATCATCCATGTTTTAGCGAAGTCGGATGTTAGACGAATGCCGTGTGTGCTTTGAAATACCGGGAGAACGAATATGATTACACAAAAGTTGATTCATAAAGTAGCCGTCCTCGTCCTAAGACATACAGAAACATATCCTAATCCTTCAATTTCTACGCATTTCATCATCAGCTACATGCTTTGTTATCATCTACAGAAATAAAACATACCTTGATATCGTCTTTGAACATCTCACTCAATTTACCCCTGTTCAGCTTCTGCGCAGCCGTAACAAGCCCATTCTCTGCGGTCCACTCTTCCGAACACAGAATGACGCCTTTGAGCATCTCCATCCTCGCAAAGCCATTCTTCTTGGCCTGGGCGTTACATTCGCGCAGAACTAGATCGCGAGCCTTGGCGTCTTTGCATAGCGGAGCTAGATCGCTGGAAGACGAGAGAGCTTTCCGTAGATTTCCTTCATGTGGGTATATAATCGCAATGGGCTGTGACATGTCAGGCTCGGCGTGAACGCAGATGTTGGCAACGAGCGAGCATGATTTGTAGACGGATTCGAGACGCTCTAGAGCAATGTACTAGAAAATAAAATAAAAACAAAGTATCAGTCATACGTTGAAATGTTGGCAATGACGTCATGGTAGTGGGAGCAAATCAAAACATACCTCTCCGCCTTGCAACTTGACAATGTTCTTCAACCTATCAATAATGCTCAAGGTCCCATCCTCGTTCCATTGTCCGATATCTCCGGTCCTGAACCATCCATCCTTCGTGAAAACGTTTTCATCGTCGTTTAGATCAGGTCGGTTAAAGTAGCCTTTGGTCACAGACGGGCCACGTATACAGATTTCGCCCTGTGGGAGGTGTGTTTTGCTGGACGTCGAGGCACCATTTCCGCTACTGCCCGACTGGCCTTCTGATTCCGTAGAAGAATAATACCCAAGATCAGGGCAGTCAAGAAGTTTGATTTCGACTGAGGGTGCTGGGATGCCAACTACGCCACTACGTAGCAGTTCTGGAGGGAGGAATGCACACATGCCACATGATTCTGTTAGTCCATAGCCTAAAAGGACGTTAATATGAGGTTCATTGATAGGATAGCTTAAAAAGAACGAACCTTGAGTCAACGTCATGACAGCATCATTGAAGAAATCCTGCGTTTCCTCGCTAATAGCAGCACCTCCATTCACAGCAAACGTAATTTCTCCTCCAACAGCGTCATGGATAGGTTTGAAGACCGTCATATCCAAAGCAGTGCTTAACCCAGGGACCCAGGGAGCAGCATAACGTTTAGCCTGCAAGGCAGCATTGAACGCCGTCTTCTTCGCCAACCCCGCATGGTTGATCTTCTGCACGACTCCCTTCTTGATGGTCTCGTAAACAGCTGGGACGCCAAACATGACGTTGGGTTTCCATGCACTGAGATCCCCTTTACAGTTCCTGACACTGGCGTCTGTTAGGGTTTTGGATCTAGCGTAGCCGCAGGTAATGCCAACGAAAATAGCACAGAGCTCCACCATGTACTCCAAGACGTGCGCTAAGGGTAGGTACGCAATGTAGCGGTCGCCGGCGGGCAAATGGGGTCCAAAAACGGTGTTGACCGCACCAACTGTGGCGACCATGTTGCCATGTGTGATGCAGACTCCTTTGGGTGCACCGGTGGACCCAGAGGTGTACATTATGCACGCAAGGGTGTCTCTGTCCGGCCGGCGTGGTTTGAGGGTAGAGGTGGGCAGTTCACGTCCAACAGATCGAAGTTCATCGATGTGGAACAGTTTGAACGGTTTGTCTTTGCGCAGAGAACGGATCTTGTCGAGGATTTCTCCAGGCTTTCCGTCGTAAAAGATGTATTGAACAGAGGGAGTGTTGGGAAGGACGTCTATGAGCGTGGGGAGAAGGTTCTCGTTGGTGAATATGGCAATGCATTTGGGTTCGTTGAGAGAGTGGGTTAGACCACTGACACCAAGGGTTTCATAGGTGGTGGCAGTCGTCGCAGAAATAAGGGAGCACGCATGAGATATTATCTGCCAGTTGGGACTAAAATCCAGCGTATTTCAGCATGAATAAAGGTAGTACAGACTAAGAAAAAAATTACTTGGTTTCCGCAAAAATATCAACCACATCTCCAACGTTGATGCCCAGATGAATAAACGCACGAGCGACCTCGCTAATAGCCTCCTGAAGTTCAAGGTAGCTGATGGACTTGTAGTCGCTGAGCTCAAAGTACTTCCAGGTCTTGGTTTCCGTTGTTTCCTTGCCATCTACCACCTTTTTGAGCTCTTTCTTCTCTTCATGGACGTCAACCACATCTCTCCAGGCTAGGGCTGCCCGATTTCCGTGAACACGAGCAGCATAGTCAATAATGTCCGGTATCGTGTCGACTCCATCCGCTGGGCGAGAAACAAGCTCGTCCTTCCTGATAGCAAGACGTCGTATACCGCTCTCCCCAGCTCGTGCAGGGGGTGCAACCTCCACTGAACCTTCCTTGAAGAAATTTGCTGGTCTGAGGTTTTTCAAAACCATGATAGGATATGATGAGGATGTTTCATGGAGAATCTTTGTGCTTTAAATATAAAATGGATCCACCTGAACGTCATTGTAGTAAGTGGAACTTGCGTCATATCATGGTATTCAAAAGGCTCACCGCTGTGGATCTAATACTTATAGCATCCATTATAGATGAGCAATATCTGACAGAATCCGTTTTAAACGTTCCAAGGTCAATATGGGGAGGCGTAGAGGGTAGCGTCGTTGATGTTGGACAAGTGAGGTGTTGGACAAGACGCAGGCCCTGGTTGGACCGCTGCTGCCGCCTGGCCGATTTCGGCGTGGGAGAGTCCGGAAGGAAGTTACCGCCGCCGGTCCGGCCACTGGTTCCAGCCCAATTCCAGCCTTCAAGCGCCGCGCTGGCGGGCGCCAGTGATGTCGTTCAGCAAGGCTCAATATTCAATCTCTAAGCCAGCCTATAACCGAGCGATTGAAAACGAATGATTACTCCTAGTCTTTAGCAGAAATACCGCCGCAACCTTGCTAAATTATTGTACGTGCGTCGTAGATGTACCATATGGCATATACAATCAATTGACAGTATGGTATCATTGTATGATATAATACAAATGAATTTGGATCAAGTACGAACAGTACCAGCCTTTGTTTGCCCATGTTCGCCCACCATCCTGTTATCAACTTTGTCCACCGAAGCAGGGCCAACAATCAGATGAGGCCCGAGGGTACTCAAAGCTCGACATCTTCAGCAAGGAGGACTCTATTCTTTCAGCAATGTGTTCAAAGGTTTGCGGCGTTGCTTCGTTTAGGCTTAGGCAATTCTGAGTTGGTTCGACTTTAGTGCAGCTGAGCCTATGTGAAACGTGTCAATGACCTATAACATGAGGCAGACGGCATCAAATGAATAGAAAACGATATCTAAAATTCTACAAATTTATCTATGATATAACACAATAATCATTTAATGTTGACATAGCTTTACCATAGTAGTAACAGGCTTTCTCAAAACCGCCCGTCAACACTTTAAGCCTCAGCATTGTTGGTGTTTCTGCCCTTCCCGTCGGTTCATCCTCGTAAACGAAAGTCACGACCTTCTCTTCCTCGCCATCTTCTGCAGCCCCCGCGTCAGAAACGACAGATTCCGAGTCCCCATCCAGGGCCACCCCATTCTGACTCCGCTCTGCACTGGCCCGGCTCTCCTCTTCAATCTCTCCCAGAATCCTTTGAACCTCCTCCGCCATAACTTCTTTCAATATCCCAAAAGATTTCTTCATGATACCTTCATCCCTAAAAAACGGAGACATCACCGATTGTCTCAACACCACCAACGGCTGCTCATCCTCATCCACATCAAGACCCAAGCGTCTCTTATAGTCCTTCAAAGCCTCGCCATAGTCCTCACTCTTCAGCGTCGTCGAAGTGAGAAACAAGGATACATCGTCCAACGTGGCATTGCATGAGGTCATAGAGAATCGCTCGTATATCCTTCGATTGAGCTTATTCGCCAGTGCGGTGCTGCGATTAAGCTCTGGCGGCCTCTTCGAAGCTGTTGATTCCGATAAGGTATTCATAGTTGAATGAGAGCTCGAAGTTGAAGACCGTAATAGGAGGTTACACGCGAAGACGTTGATAGGAAGGTCTCCTCCTAATGAGCTCAGCATGGAGTGTAGGGTGGGATTTGAGCGAGCCTCTGGTGCGAGCTGTTCAGTTGTGCGGCCTATGATGTGGCGTTGAATGAATTGGATATCGTCTTCTCGACATGTAATATGCTTTGAGTCAGGATTGTTAATCAGGGAAGTTTCTGAAGGGAGGGGGGAGAATGGAACCACCAGAAATGGTGGAGTAGACGAAGTGGAACTTGGGCATGATAGAGTGGTGAGGTATGCTGCGCTCTTAATCGACCATGTTAGAAACCAATTCGAAAGGTCGAGTCGGAGGAGACAAAACTCACTCGAACGTTGGTCCAGCATATGTCGTTCAGCATGTATCCATGGCCCTCATCATGCAATCCTAATACTTTATGCGAGAGAAAGACAGAAGCAAGAGACGTCATAGAAGCCCTGTAATTACCCATCTCGTAAAACGCCATATTAAAAGGGAGAGAAAAATGCGCACCGCTCCGTAAAATCCCTCCCACCCAGAAAAGGCCTCAGCAATGCCCGCACACGTTTATCTTTATGAACCTTCAATCAACGCAAACGCCACCATCGTCTTATCATCCAAAGTCAAAAACAAGATCAGGAAACACTCACGATCCCCCCAGAAGGATATGGGCAATAACCACTCTTGTGCGGATCAACAGTAATGGAATCGACGTCTTGCATCGATCGTAGCTGTGTAAGAGTATGATGTCGTGCGATGAGAGGATATTTGGTCTCCGGAATCGGCCCAGGACGGCTTCCGGAGCGTTCGAGAGATGAGGGGGAGCGAATCATAGAGGTGAAGTACCCCCCATATGCTGCGTCTATCAAAGTAATCAGCGTCAGGGATGATCGAAGGGTGATGAATGGCCGAGCCGCAATCGCGGCGCTTAGTTATCGTAAGAACACTACATACTCACCCACATGAATCATAAACCAGCCACCTTTTTCCTGTGCCAACTTCTCCCTTAGTATCAGAACTCTGTCGATACAGTCGACTGCTCCTTCTGGTGTTGCTCCCACCATCAGCACGACAGCAAACACAGGTTGACGCGACTGGAACCGCTGGACAAGGACAGATTCAAGAGCCCTGATGTCCATGCGTCCATAATCAGAGACAGGGATCGAAATGAGTGAATTAGAGCCTAGATTTAGAACAGCTGTTGGGTGAAGAACATGATGATTAGCACATGCGTATGGAAGAGAAGATGGAAATAAATCGAAAGTCAAGAAGGAAACACTTACAAGCTGTCTTGGGCCACGAATAATGCGCTGTGCTTGGTGTAGCGCAGATGGGGGAAAACCCGTGCTGAGAATACAGCTTGTGAGGTGTTATACCTCCTTCGATCGCTTCTCCAATGATTCTGCTCAAATACTTTGGGTTTATCCCGAACTCTGATTGGAGGCGCGCATGGAGAGAGAATATGCACGGTTGGGGAAGGTTCACCAGGGTCCATGGATCTGCGTTGGCCAGGAGAACGCGGTGGTTGTCTGGTGTGGAGGACTTCGAAGTCGTTGATGGGACATTGAAGTTGATGGTAAGGTGTGGAGCTAAGAACGAGAGGGGTTGGGCCGGAGAGATGAGGTGCTGTAACAGAAGAGGGTACGCCCTCAATGTGTACGCTAAAAACATCTTAGATCGACAGAAACATGAAAGCGTAACGTCGAAGAACTCACCAGTCCACAAAGCCTCCATGTTCGCACTCGTACCACTTTTCGTCAGGTGTGCCCATCCGGTACCTTCTTCGATGCCCATCATTGAACATAGTTGTTGGTCGATCGCGTCTTCAAGAAATTTCGCGTTGTGAGACATGCTTCCATCGATTCCCTTGACCTTCTCATCACCGAAGATACCCATCTGCCTCGCCTTCACATCGCCCATAACACCTACTAATGCTCCCATAATTGATGCAATCGTGGGATCAGGAATCGTATGACCTTGGTAATACGGCGAAAAGAACGGTGAGGACCCCTTTCTCAATCGATCTATGAGGCGAAGGAGGTGGGGATCGACATCGTGGCAGCTCATTGATACGTTGAGTGCCGAAGTCGATTCCAAGTCCAAGTGTTTCGTTTCATAAACTTGTGTTTTCTCGTCTGACTGAGAGGACCTGGAGAGAAGATGAGAGAGGGCGTCGTTCAGTAGACCCATGTTCTCAGCTTTTGGTCCGAGAAGGAATGCTGAGATGAGATTGAACGGAGTCGCTGAAGGCGTAGCTGTCTGGCTGCGGTCCTTGTCCTCATCGACTGACGCGCTGTTGTGGTAGTTGTTTCCAGCGATGTCGCGATTGGTCAATGCAGTTTGAGGGATAGGTACGTCGTTTGGCATCTCACCGTCCATGATGTACCCAGAGGTTTTGCCAAGTAGGAGTGATTTTGAGGGAAAACTGGTCGAATATTGGTATATAAACGAGTGAACTGAGCATCAACAAGGGTTTTTAAGCGCATACATCAGAGGGGATTTTAATGGATGTAGAACGAGGAATCATAAGCAGAATCCACGCACATTTTATATCAAATTATTGCTTGATCTTCTTCTGCGTCTCTGGGTTCTGCTATAAAAACACAAGCACCTACACGTAACCACGCTGTCGAAGATGTAGATATATAGCACTGAAAATAGAAGAAAATGAAACACGTACCTCCGTCTTCAACAGCAGCCAAGGTTCACCCACGATGTATACCCTTGTCCCATTTTATATATCATCAGAATCACCCAAATCACACCCGACCTCTGCTACATCCAAATCCGATTCATACGATAGCATGTCCCAGTCGAGGTTGGCGACATTAAATTCACGTTTTGATTGACCCTTATTATTGGGGCAAGGAGACTTTAAATCTCGGACAAAATATACTTGTTCGTCATGAAAAAACTTATCGGATGCTGAAATGTTCTCGCTCCATGGTGGGCTGTGACTGTGGAAGAGTTAGATAAGTATGGAGCAGGGAACGTGGTCGTGCTTACCGGTGGAATAGCAACGCCTGAGACTTGATATGGTAGACAGGGAACTGGGAATGGTCTCCCAGGAATATTATCTGCACGGCTAGATGACGAATTGATGGTGAGCTGAATGGAAGGTGGCGTCCAGGACATAAAAATCAAGATGAAAGGGAAACGTGCGGATGAATGTGGATGATGAATTCGAAATAAAAATACATTTTATTATTTATTTATGCGACGATAGCAAAGACGAGTACCAATAATGAAAAGGATGGGAATAAAGAGGGATCAGAGAAAACGATGCGAGGACGAGATCATAATAACCGACAGGGAATGGGGAAGAAATGGAGAAAAAAAAGGTGTAGAAGAACGAAGGATGGCAGAAAATGAATAGGCTGCCGTAGAAGTACAAGCCCACAAAAAAAATCAGTAAAAAGTAGAAAAGCAGAAATAAGACGAAAAACAAAAACCAGGCAATGAAAACAACAACCCCATGCCCCCTTTCTATCCAACCACGCGTTAACCCAGGGCTTCTCATGGCACATTATTAGCGTGACTGGCAGCAATTGCTACTACCCAATACCCTGAGTCCGCAGTTTTTCCAGCTATCGCTCACCATCTTCCCGGCCTATCTAACACCCTGATCCTCCTAATAGCAGTTTTTTAAATATTCTTGCAGATGACACCACGAAAAAAATCGGAAGTATGCGGCGGTTTTCACCAATGCAAGCGATGTGTTGGGCATTGGTATCCGCTGGGATTGTTGAACAGGTAAAGCTGATGATAATCTTCAGCGTCCCACCATGGTCCGGCAGGAACGATCTCAGTCACGATTTTTTGTCCTGTCAACAAACGGAGATAATGAGATGATAAATTTCATTGAATTGAGGAAAGAGTGAAAGACGGACCATTCGGCGTAAAGTGCTTTGCTTGGACTTCCTCGGTGACGCGTTTGGCTGTCTGCGCTTGTTCCTCGGAATGTGTAAAGATAGCTGAGCGGTATTCTGCAATCAAGCATGAAATTAGCATCCATTCCTTGTCTCTAAACTTGGTAGATAGACGGAGATGAACGAAGCCTGGCGCAGCACATCATCCACGCAGATTGAGATAAAAATACAATACTCACGAGTGCCAGTATCAGCTCCTTGACGGTTTACAGTCGTAGGATCATGAGTCCTATAGAAAAACTCTACACAAAAAATAACACGTTAACGAATTTGCGATAAGAAACTCAGCAAAAAAAAACCCAGCTCACCCACAAGATCCGCGTATGATACAACACTGGGATCAAATTCAATCCTCACAGCCTCGGCATGGCCCGTGGTACCATTGCAAACCTGTCGATAAGAAGGATTCTGTACATCCTCCTTACCACCAGTATACCCCACTTTTGTCGACAAAATGCCTTTATTCTCAGCCGGTGGGAAATACTTCAAAAAAATATGTTCAACGCCCCAAAAGCACCCAGAGGCAAAGGTGGCGATTTCAGGTGATCCAGCCGCTATCAATTGAGCAAAAAAAGAGTTGAAATATTAGCGATTGTGTCAATAATAAAAGTCATAGGTTCAGTCTGGCTGGCCATTATGACGATGACGATCATTATGCGACAGCCCATGACCATAACCACGACCAAGAAAAAAAGGCGCTCACCGGTCGACATTGAGGCTCGAAATTGCGCAGGGTTGATGGTGGGAGATGACTGAAAAAGCAAAGTTCGCAAGCGTCCCAGCATTTTATAGGAAAACGCGGGTGCTGGGACCAGTAGCAGCAAGTAGAAGAATGAGCACACATTGTCCATGTCGTGCTCACGATGACGCATCCGAACACGTGAAGAGCTGATTCAGCCATTTCTATTTTGGGCAACTCCCAAAAAAGGAGCAAAAATTGAAGAGTTATCTCAGAACTCAATCGCATGCATTAAGGGGGAATCGAACCCCCGGCGGGTCGAGACGAGCGCTAAGCAGGTGGCAACGACCCAGGTTACCACTACCCCATTAATGCGATACAAAGCAATGGAATTTAGCAATGTTGGGGTACTACGAGGGTACTATGTCGACTTTGGCTTCAGGTAATGAATCCAGCTATTTTCATCCTCCAAATACTCGTCCTCTACTTTCACAATCCCAAGGAAAGGTACCGTTTTCGCAATATCTACTTCCCAATTCAAAGGTCCTCCAGGCCCATCTTCCAACCCGCACTCCCTCGCAACGACATCGTACATGTAGAGCACCTCGAAAAGCTTCTTGATGTACCCTTGGAACCTAGTATAGTCCTTGTGAACTGGGAGTGATTTAGATTTGTATATCCGGTACTCGTAATCCCATGGCATTTTCTCAATGGATTCCAGGAGTCCGATATCCTGGAAAAACTCCCTATGCGTCACCTGCTGAGCTGGAAAGTCCATACGACTTGCCAATGTGTTGAGTAATCCGCCGTAAATGTTCAGGTTCGTGTATGACTGATCCTCCAGTATTCCCAGTGCTTCGGCGGTATTGAAAAAGAGATAAGCCGATAAAGCCTCTTCTTTGGTTCGTGACCATCCGAAATGATGACCCCAGCTCAACATGTGCAAGTCGCGAATACGAATAAGAGGGTGGTTGGCGAGCATGAGTAGCGTCTCCATTTCTCTCTCGTGAATGAGGACTTTGATCACATCTGCAAAGTCTCCGTGTGAGGTGTGATAATGGGGTCCTTGAGCAATCCAAAGCGCGATGTCTTGGTTTCGAGAATTCAGATAATCGGGATACCTTGCTTTCAGGGTATCGCTGAATAGAGGACCTGAAGTTGGGGCATCGAATGTCGCTGGGTATTTCAGACGCTCGGTTTCAGAGAATGCACGGATGGCGGCGGTGAACTTTCGAATGAAATGTACGAGAGCGGGTTGCAGGGCAGGATCTTGGGCATTTTTTGGTGTTATATGGCTACGAGTAGGTGTGACTCGATTGTCGTCAAATGCGGCTTTGAGGTGCGTGGAGAGGATGTGCCAGGGTATGTTGTGCGCTTGATGCATCGATGGAGGTTGATCAAAAGGTCTTTGGTTGTGGAAGGGATTGGTTTGATCCTGGCGCTCTACTTATCGAAAGCGTCGAGTCAGGCTGATGGAGGTAAGAACACAGCACCTACTTCGCCATGACAACATAGTTATACCGGCACCGAGACGTATGTCAGGATTCATCGGAATCTCGAGTCATCTGTTAAACAGAGGTCTGACAACGACTGTTATGATGGGGTGATAAATGATGTTATGTATTCGATTGAGATAATTATACACCATTTCATGGGTTATCTACATCTTTTGCCATATATTGCGAGACCCTATTCTTGAAATAATGTGTGAATCGATGCGTTATTAACCCAACGCTAGGAACCACTGGCTGTGGAGGCTCTCCAAATTCCATTCTTTCTCTCTCCAATTCAGCCAACATGGCTTCCGCATCTGCCTTATTCTTCGAAAGTACCTGCAAAAGTTCCTCGTTGGAACCGGTACCGGCGGCCGCTTGCTCATTCTTGATATCGTCGTCGATGTTATGAAGTTGCTGCTGCACCTCTTCAATGCGCTGTAAGAGGAGGTTGTAGAGTGGTAGTGCGACTTGGGTTTTTCGGAAGGTCGAAAGCATGTCTGGTCCAGGAGACATCATGTTACGGAAAAGCGGGGGATCTTGAAAGCCATGGAGGGGGTTTCGGTTCTCAAGGAGCTTATTTATGATGTGGAGGGCAGATTCTTGGCTGTTTTTGAATTGAAAAACATGCCGAGTGTTGAGGCCGTTCTTTGTCTGCCAGGTCGTGGAAAACCAGTCGTAAGCATATTACAGGGTAAGGTGAGAATAACCTAAAATGTTTACCCCTATGTATTCTCGTATAAGTTCCGCATATCTCTCCTCGGCCGCATTGATCTGTTCAGGAAGCCATAGAGTATCCCACATGGTAGTGATCGCGCCCATCGTAGTGTATTGCCTAGGTGATCCTAACAGGGCTTTCACCAGCTCCAGGGTTTTGCGTTGAGTTCCAGAAACACGTTTGTCGTTGATTCGGTGAAAATATAAGATGTATTCAATGCCTACTTTGTCACTTGGTAAGGCATTGCGGTCATATGTATGATTAGCCATTGTTACACTCTAACGTTGAATGAAAGATTAGAGTGTATGCTCACCTTTGAAATGACATCCATTGTCGTAACTTCCTAACGACTGCAACTTCTGACAGATGGATATCCGCGAACCCTGGGCAGTCAATGATATAAATTGGGTGCTCAATGTACTTTGTTACAACGTTGACGAGCTTATAACAGATGACATTCTGTGTTACACTCTCTAGTGAGTCGCCAGATATACACAGATTATCGCCACCTGTTCCGTGGAGGCATTCAATAAACTATAGGATCCATGATGCACGCCGTCATGAGTTAGTAATAATGTGTGCTGGGCTGAAGTTGCTCGACATACTCTACTCTTTCCAGTCCCAGTAGGACCTAGAAGCCTTTCAACAAATGAAAGATAACAAGTCAGTTACAGGAGACGTGTCATTCCAAAACAGTGGATTACGCACAAAATGGTCTGCGCCCTCCAACCAGACAACTTGTACTCATCATCCAAGCGTTGGATTGAGACGGGACCTGTTACTCTGTAGCTTATGTAGTCTGCCATGTGCAGTTGCAAGTTGGTAGTAATGGAGAAGAGCGTCGTGGCTGTCCCCGCTACCGTTAGTATGGGCAGCCGTTCGGGTTTTTATTATTTAAGCACAATCTGTAG
>NHTK01001258.1:0-14650 GCA_002938355.1 Panaeolus cyanescens | reverse complement strand
ATTGTTATAATTATAACTTGAAATATCACCTTTTTCCAAACACCCTGAAATGCATCAGAGCTCTCATAAAGCGTCTTAAACAGCTCCGAAAGCCGATCAACGTCTTTCACCGCTTCATCAACGACTTTCGTTTGTTTTTCAATTTCATGTTGTAGCCTGACGAGCTCATCGAGCTTTTCTTCAAGCTTATCAGCGTTCGCTAAGAGTCCGTTCAGGTCAGTATACCATAGCTAGAAGATACCGAAACGTTAAGTACCTTTCAAAACGGCCCCACCTGTAATAAAGTCCGAGACGTTCTGGATGCTATCCACGATTGCTTGGATAGGACGCTAATTCCGACTCAGCCTCATAACACCGGTACGTCATGGAAAAAAATACGATGTACACTATATCTCAACTTTCCCTCAGCAACAGGTACCGTGACCGGAGGGGCCGACACGGGTACATGACGTCCCGTAATACTATTAAACTTTGAAACGTTTCAGAACAGGGAAAGGACTTTGTCAGAGGAAGAGACTTACAACATTCTTATAAGCACCACTCAACCGCCCACAAAGCGTTTCATTTTGCTTAACATAATCCGCCAACTTTTGAATATCCGCGTTGGCTTGATACAACGCCGTTTTACTATGATCGCTAACCGCCTTTTGTTCAACTTTGAGGGTGGCGAGTACGTCGTCCAGGTCCTTTTTGACGAGCGCGAATCCATCATCGAAGACTGTCGTATTCTGAACGGCAGCTTGCGATATCTATGGTCCTACTCATTTGTAGAAGCGATGGGCTAGGGGGATGCTACGTACGTTTTCTGCAACTATATCAACCACCCTTTGACGCTCTTCAATAGCGATATCAGAGCGCGAGACCAAAGGAACGACATCGTTCACAAAATCTGATAACACGTTAGGTCTAGACCACGAATACAACGATATATCTCACGTCTAACATGCCCCTTAAGCCTCGTAGAAGTCTTTCGAGACTCTGCAAAAACATCATTAAACATCTATCGCACAAAGCATGCGTTCAATTGCAACACCGTCATTCATCATCGTCGTCGAAATCTTGTCAAATTTACGCACCTCATCAATAGCATAAAGCTTGGTAGAAACCTCCTCAATGCTCAAGTCTTTGCATATCTTGTCCATGTCGTATCGTGCATCCGCAAACCTCTCCTGAACCCGCAACGCCGTCTCGGCGAAGTTGAGGATGGCCTTGTCAGCGCCAGGTGCGTCATACAGAGGGGCAGCGACAGTATCAGTGACAGACATTGTATCAAAGCGAGTAGTATATGTATATCGTAGTGAGAGGGAAGAAGTCAAATAATGGCCATGAACTTACAACAACACTGTTATATTTGAGGGGGACGGCACAAGGAGCACCCGAACGGCATAGGCACAGGGACATTCCCACGCTTGACAACGCACACAAAATGCACAGAAATTCGACAACCATGAGTGTTTTCTGTGCAAAACGTTATAAAATAAATCAATACTAATTCAATACCCTCGGAGGGTTCCTTAAAATTCCCCCGGTCTCCCAAAAATAAATAAATAAATACATACAGCGCTAGTATAAAACAAACGCCTATCCAACATCGTCCACATTCAAGTTCAAGTTCAAGTTCTCAATCCATTCCAACTTCAACCACCGCCCCACTCGAATATACAGCATCATGTCCGCCCGCCTCCTCCACCGAACAATCAGCAGCTCCAACGTTCTTTGCCGAATAAACAAACCTCAACCGCACCACATTCATTCCAAATTCAACTACCCCCAACGCGCCAAATTCCACTCAAGCTCAAGCTACTCATCCCCCAACTCCGCATCACCCACCAGTTCCACAACCGTCAAAATCCTCCCATCCCTAGGCCAAGCAGCCGCCAACGAGCTGGTCAAAAAGCTAGAATCGGGCGATGCTCGACTTACCCTGACCGCGGAGGATAAGAAGCAGATCCAAGATCTCGCTCTCAAGTCTTTCACAACGATCCGTTGTAAAACTATCACGGAGCTCAATAAACTTCCTGAGACCTTTTCATCGGTTTTGTCTCGCTTTGTTGATATAGAGCGTATTATTAGAAGGATCGATAATGGAGGGCTCCTTTCAAGGGGTCAGCCCATATACTTCACCGAAAGGTGGACCCAGATTCAGAAGGTAAGCGGCCCTCCCGTTGATTGTATTTATCAGGATTAACTCATTCAAAACCGACACAGGAGTATACCGACCTCATTAAAGCCTCTGAAGGCTCCGCAAATGCAGTGCGCAAGCATGTAGCCAGTGTGTTTAACCGCTTTATACACACATTCTTCTGCTGACGTAGCCTCCAGAGCTCGCTTTCGACATTATTCCCGCTGTGAATGATGCAAAGACCGCTGACGAGAAGCGGGGAATCATTGATATGCACATAGAGGTAAGCGCAATTCAATGATTCAACTTCCTTTCGCATGAAGTGAATCATTGCTTTAGAACCTCCGGGACTTCGAAACAGCCGTGAAGAACCAGGAGCACGGCATGCTTCGTCTGCGCGAGAAGATTGATGCATATCATAAAGATGTTCAGTCAGTCGTAGCTGAGAACAAGAAAGACCTAGCCTTCGAGCTCAAGTTGGTTAATGAGAAGATCGAAAAACGTCAAAAGGAGCTCGACAAGTAAGTCATACTAGGCATACCTTTTCATCACACGTTGCTATCAATGCTCACCGCGTTCCGTTTGACAGGTTCCGGGATGAGGCGAAGCCTCATCAGAGGATAAGATGAAGTGAGTAAGCGCAAGTGTGTCAGCATTTGGCTGCAGACATGAGACCAAACACAGAAGAGGGGCGCGGTGATAGGCCGCGCCAGCAGAATTTTCATTCACTCCCTTCGAAATCCTCTCGTTAAGAAAATCTCTGCATCCTAGTGAAAAATCCCCGCCTCCAGCTCCCAGCTCGTATTTTTCTTACTCCAAAACACCCGGAAACCATGACTCAACACAACGACGAACTACCACCTCCTCCACCTTCCCCACCCCCACCAACCCCACCTAGAAAAACTCACAAAAACGCCCTCACTATACAATCTCTTAAAAATCTCCCAATCGAAGCTCGCCTTAAGAGGAATAAAGCAATTGAGACGAAGAATTTAGAGAGACTCACATATGCGGCCATGCGCCCTGCGGCTTTAGAGGAAAATCCTGCCGATCCGGAATTTTTAGCCCCTCCTTCACCAACCGCCTCCCTCATCACAATCACTGATGAAGACATTGAAGAGATCATCGAACTCGATCTTGTGGGCGTCTATAAAAAGCAGGACATTATGCCCACCTCTACCTTGAAAAGGATCAATCTCAAAATCAAAGCGGATGGAGGTTCCGGATCCGCCGACAAACGCAAAGATAGATCTGACGACGACGGTTCCGACAAACTCAGCAAGAGGCAGTGCATGGATGGTGACAAAATCACGTTCAGGGCCCCTGGGGATCCAACCCCCATCAACTTCCCAGAAGTCATGTTTGTCACGCAGAACCGGGTGGCCTGGCTATGGATTTGATAGCCAATTTGACAGGTATGACGGCCCACCTGGTTTACGACTGGCTTGTGGGTTGCCCCATCTAATATTTGTTCGAGGTCTTGAGTCTGAAATTACTCACTCCAATGCTTTTGAGGATTCCGGCTTCTTTGAGTCCTTCAAAGATCTTCCAGAGGGCTTTTAGGTCGCCTTGTTTGACTATGAATGGGCTGTGGATGAGGTATAGGTCGGGGACGAAGCCCAGACGATCGATGGAATTCTGTACGAGCTAGCCAATCTTTTCTAATGGAATAGGTTCGCTTCCCTCTGCTTTCGACACTGCCAGTGATAAACATACAGGTCAGTTCCTGTAATGTAACTCGGATGGTGGGTGCGACGTACGTTTCGATGTGACGTAAATTTGGTCCTTTGGTAAACCTGACGCTTGGATAGCTTGTCCTGTTTGCTTCTCGTTTTGATATGACTGAGCGGTGTCGATGTGCCGGATGCCACAACCGATGGCGAAGCTACCTTTTTCGACGGCGTCTTGACTGTTTCTTTCGACGCCCGTTCCGTTTCCCCATGCGAGCCAAGGGATTTTTGTACCGTCGAGAAGATTGAATTGGGTGGGTTTGGGTATAGTCATGAATGCGACGACTTGACGAATGAGACCGAGTACTGAGTACTGAGTACTGATGGATGGGCGTAGTCGGTCAGTTGTGGGGGAGAAACTGTAGACAATGGGTTATACGTAGGTTAGATCTCAGGAATTTGTTCGACTTTGAGTCTGACGCTGCTCTGACGTCAACTCGACAGGTTGGCTTTTTGCTTCGGATGACGGCTATCACGGTCCGTAGGTTCCGGGTGACTTGTAACGCGCCTGTTACATGTGACATGCTGTTACATGGTTCGTTTTTTTCATCTTTCTTCTTTCCTTCCCCCATCGTTGTCCTCGCTAGGTCCAACCTAAATCCTTTCTCCTTTTACACCCATGATTTGCTCTACGCCGCCTTTCTCCACTTCAACCAACCTCTTTTTGGTACAGACCTTTCCACATTCTCACCTCAGCTAACGCTGGATGCTCTCTCCTCGCCATGCCACTTGACCCTGTCAATCCCGCATCTCCGCTGTCGAGTCATATGAAGAATGGACCAGACGATACTATGCGACCACTGTAGGTGGAACTAGGCCACTATTTGTTGCATTTAAAGGAGTACTCGGGCGTAGATGGGGAAGTCTTTGACAGAGAATGGACAGCTGAGTGCGACCGGTGGTTCTCGCTTCAATCTGGTCAATCTGACATTGAGTTACAATCCACTATCCTGGCTTATTGGAGGCGTCGTTTTTAGACGCGTTTGGGTGTGCGCTTTTCAGTTTTCTTGGCGTCGGTGGAGTCTTGGAACGCGCGTAACTTCTTCGCTTCTTGGGAACCATCGTACACCACTGCCCGTTGGATTCTCGTACTTCTCTGCCGCGTGTGGTGGTGGATGTGTCTGATGTGCTTGATCTGGGTCACTCATGATGGTCGCTTTGTTTATCTCGGCTCGAGGAATTCTTGTTTAATATTTATCGAATATCCCCCGCATATATGCACTCTCAACTACTTTCTGGTTCTTTGGGTCGCCGTGGTCTGTGGTTTTGAACCTAACTATAAAGCTGCAGCGGCTTCAATGGGGTCCTCGACTGAATGGTATCTTTCTTGGTTCTCTATGTGTTGGGCTTGTGGTTTGGGAGATTTCTGCGGCGCGCACCATGGCGACTTGCGCACTCACTTCTTTGTTTGTTCGAACTTCGAAGGATCCTTGGAGATGCTGTTGAGTGACGGTGTGAGCCACGCCATGTTTTCCTGCATCTTGGGGTCCCGCGGTTGCTTGTTTGCTACCAGGACTACGGTACCGGTTCCTTCGCGAGTGCTGCCGCCTGCGGGGCCTTGCTTCTAAATCTGTCTGCATTCAGAGCTTAAAAAAGCATCGCAACATTCCCACTTGTGGTCGAGCGACGCGCGGCGCGGTACATCTGACACGCTTGTCTGTCGTCGTCCTCTTATCAGTTTACCGGCTCATCTGTCAATCCACGGCTTCCCCGTTCATCGCACAAAGCTACTTTTCATCTGACTAGTGGGTCCTTAGGCTTGGACATGGTTAATTTTACTTTCGTTGGTCACTTTTGGATTCTATATATGAAGGCTCGCTTTGTCTGCCGAGAGGAATTTCGCCGTCCGTGCTGCTGTTCTTGGGTTTCCCCGCCACCACGTTCCGCGCCGTATTATATTCAACCTTGTGAATCCCTCGATTGAATGTGGAGCATTCGTCTCTGTTTTGGAATGCTGTTTGAATGAAGCTGCCCTCGGAGTTGTCCTAGCGCTGTCTTGTTATCTATGAGTTTTACACACGGCCACGAATTGTTGCAAAGTATGCTTGTGGTTGGAATCGCTGGATCCCCTGTTCGCGTCCGTTCCCACAGTCGCTCGCATATGTTTATCAATTTCATGATCTAAACACAGTACCAAGGTTAAATACACCTAACTAAAGAGACGATGAAATATAAATGCTAGTAATTGAATGCACCAGTGATATCAACAAGTACGAGTGCAAAAATCTCGAACAACACGTCCTCAGGTGGTCTTGCAAGAATCAACCTTCGGAATGGCGTTTAAATCGCTTTACATAAATATGTTAATTCATTTGAACAAGCACTACTTATCACGCCTAGATCACGATTAAACACGTCTCGAGAGATTTGATTAAACAGAACCAGCGCAGTCCTGTATTTATCAAAGCAAGGGCGATTAAACAGGTACAGTAATTAACACAAGCGGTCGATTGAACAAATCGAACACATTCTTTAATCAATATCTATAATCTTTCGATATTTTATAGGGAAAAGCCCATCGGATGTTTGTTATGACACGGGGTGATCAGCGCGCAGCGTTCGAAGCTAACATGTAGAGTGGATTTTGAGGCTCGGGCGCTCACTAGCGCTCACTGAAGGCCATCCCGGCGTGACTGATGGTCACATCATGCAGCGAACTGTTATGGCTCCACGTACACCTCTTCCGTTAACCTCGACACACTCACGTTAACGTGGGCTGCCAGAAACATCATGCCTTCAGACTTACCATGGGACATTCAATGTGAAGTAATAGCTCAGGTGTCGAATATTCCCAATACGCTCTCCAGCGCTCGAACGCTCTCCACTCTCCGCCTCGTCAACCACGAATTCAATTGCCTGTCCACATCCCTTTTGTATGCCCATCCACCACCGTTTAGCTGCAGCTGTCCCACATCCCTGTACGATATTCAATCCTCTGGGATGATCGCATGGAAAATTGCCCTTATTCATGCGCTTATCGGGTACCCACATCTGGCGTTGTGCGTTCAATCGCTATCACTTAGCGTGTGTCATAATACTGGCATTCCGGGATTTCACAGCTACAACCTTACATCAACCACCCTTGTGGACGCACTTAAGCTAATGCCGAACCTTCATGCCTTCTCGCTTCGTTCACACTCCCCGTGGAATAGCCCCAGCATGAATGCGTTCTTCGAGGATGTCGCATACGCCATTTCTGATTCAGGTGCTGAATTGAGATCTTTGACGTGGTCTTCGACCCGTTCGATTGTGGAATTTAAACATGTTCTTCCTCTACTTTCTCTCCATTCCCACTCATTGACATCCTTGTCTCTTAATTTCACCAATCGGCCTTTCAACCCTGAAGGAGGAATGAGTAGGATCGATGAATACAACCGGGACAGGAGCTTCATACGGAATTATGATCCGGATTTGTTCATGGGGTTGTCATCGGCGCCGATCTTCCCTTTACCCGTCCTCCGGAAACTCGTTGTTTCGAGCTATGACACGTTGGATCTCTTTATTCCGTTCATCGTATCACCCGGCCAATTGAATCACCTCTTCGTAACACTTCCTAATAATCCTCCCTGCATGGACTTTCCTGTTGACGGAGAAGATATCGTACTCCAAGATATTGGCACAACTACTCTGGCCAACAGGTCACCAAATACAGAAGATGACCGCAGAGAGCTTGCTCAGTTCTACGCCCTCAAGCTCGATAATTTGATGAAATGGCTTAGCGGCCAGCCCATGCGCACGGCTACGTTGAGTTTTGGGCTTGATGGAGAGGAGTTCCAGGGCTATTCTGAAAGGTTTAGGAGAATCATGGCGTCTGTTTCTCATGTTGAAGCCTTGACGCTTGTCCTCCCTAGCGTAGCGTTACCGGAAATCGAGGTATGTGATTCATTATCATTTCAGTTGTGACTTGTCATTTTGAAAATATGTCTCATTTTTTATTTATTTATAGAGCATCGTCCAAACTATCGGCCATGAACTCGTCAATCTTCGAACGCTTGGGCTGTACATTATTCAGAACGATTCATCCGCTCTACCCATTGAGTACGAAGATTTGAAGGTTGCTATGATTGCTTTGTTTGGGACGTGCTCTGGGTTAAGAAATGTGTTCTTGGTATGTAAAAATACGGAGTTGGGTGTCCGGCGTTGCGCATGGGTGCGAGGGAGAGGTGGGGAGGTTACGATGGTATAAACTACGGGTTGTACTACCTTTGTCTTTGTGAAAATGTCTAGGAAATAAACGTATCTTGAGTCCTTTTGTGGCGAGACTGGTTAGGTCAGGTCTGAGGAGGATGAGGTTTTGGGATTGTGAGAGGGAAAAGGCTTGATGGCAAAACCCCGCCCACCCGCCCAGTGCAAGAGCCGAGGATGGTAGATGGAGCACACTACGAGCGTTGATACAATTGCTCTCAAAACACCCACAAATGTGCAGCGAGAACTAAAGGTTCGAGTCGCACAAAAGAGTGGTATAAATGGGCGTGTATTTAGTCCAGCAAAATTTAATTACAAACGAGCAGATTTGTACTACCACGAGATGTTCACAATTGAACAAATAAATGAATATAAATTCTCTAAGGTACTCAACGTGAGCCCCGACGTCCCAAAACTCCAATAAGTGAGTCTTCGAGTACAACTTCTACTGGAATTCCCACGCTTCAAGGCCAACTTAACGTCTCTTCTCGAGACAACTTCAAAATGATGATAAAGATAGGTGCATCTTTTCTCTACTACTGGCTGAAAATGCGACTGGCAGATCTCGTTCTGACGCTCGTTTAGCGTCCCGTAGTCGTATTTATAGTACTCGTCGAGCCAGGAAAGTCTGGACTTTTGACTTTCCCATGGTGAGTTCTCCTCATCATCTTGTGATTTTGACCCGTTTTCTTGGCTCTGCGACCACATTGGTCACTCTCTTCACCCTTACTCAGCCAATTCTCGGCTTCATTCTCCTATTGGGCGCCTCTACGGCTCAGTCCTCCGCTTATCTCGGCCTCCGACAACCTCATACTTAGTTGTGAGGATGATGGGCGCCCATTGTCTGGGCTGTCGTCACACCAGGGTCCAGGTGCGCCTTGCTTCATGATGCTGCGCCTAATTTTGGTAAGCATTGACGTGTTCAGTAGCAACCAGGATTCGTTTTCAGGGCGTCGGTCCGTCCTGCACCGAGGTTTCAAAGGAGGTGGGGACCTGTTTCGTACTATGAGGTGAGTAGTTCATTGTTTTACGCCCCTGCCTGTCTTTGCGCCTGTAGCCACGTCTTATAATCATTATTTAACTTATGTAATCTTGCGCGAAAACACCCCTAGGCGCCCAATGGGCCCATCAACGTGAGGTTTACTTAGGAGCTGAGACAGCTTAGGTTCTAACACATATAAGGCAGTCGCTATTTCCCTGTTGTGTACGACAAGACGCTATAATAGGATGGGCTATATAGTCAGCGGAAGATATAGTGAAGAAGTAATGCTAACACAGGGACTAGCATAGCTATATAGTACTTGTAGGAAAGCATCTTCTCATAGTATTCCCTTATTCTATCCCTGATAACCCCCCTGATTGTGCGCAATATCATCCCATCATATGTCGCAGCAAAGGATGTGTCCTTTCCGGGTTCATCAAGCTGCCCTACTTGTAAGGCGCCAATCTTCTCTCCTGTTAAGCCAAAGGTTACCGCCCTACTGTATCCACCGAACTCGATTGACTTCTCAGATAAGAAGCATTAGCAAAAAGTAGACGTGTGATGGGAGAGATAACTCTTGCCTCGTGGGTACAAACAAAATAAACATCATCTTCTGTTGCGATGAACCGCGCTATGGTGAACAGGATTCTTCGAATATGGTCCATCCAGAGACGCAATAGCAGATACTCGGCTTCGTCTTTAATCCATCCTTTCAGTTTCTTCAAGGTGAGATGATACGTCTTGCAATCATCATCATTGCACAAGTGGTGAGTCTATTCACTGTTGGGCGTCAGGGGTTTATGATTGACATCAAGAGTATACACACCTCTACATACTCTTGAAGTGCGTCTTCAAGTTTTGCTTCCTTCAGAAATGCTGTACGAGCTCCTAATGCTTGACCCACAGATTGTACCAGACAATAGTCCCCCTTCTTATAGAAGGAAAGTCCTTTTCCCTGCACTCGGTTAACAAATTGGCGTGAATATGAGGCGCGGCAAATCAGCCACAACCACATCCTTTGATACTCCTGGCTAAATAGCCATCCATCACTGTAAACCCAAAATGGTCAGGAAGTATGTCCGTCAGAATCATTCGTCAGAATTTCAAAAGCTAAAGGGAAGAAAATCTTCCGTTTGGTCAGGTGGCAGAATTGGTGGCCAGAAAAAATGGAACAGAAGGTCATATTGCTCATGAATCAAATAAACGGCAGAATTTGCATGTTTCAGTCATAACACCTCGCCAGGTTTTTTGTACTTTGTCTTCAGAATTTATTTGGTGTCAGAACAGGTTGGAGACCAGACGATGATGAGTGCTTACACAATCCTGTTTGGCACGTCACAAGACCATGTTGAACTTCTCAACGAAGTAATTTTGTATCTTGTGCTCACTTTCTTCCTCACCATCACTTGCAACCTTGCGGCTTNCAGACGATGATGAGTGCTTACACAATCCTGTTTGGCACGTCACAAGACCATGTTGAACTTCTCAACGAAGTAATTTTGTATCTTGTGCTCACTTTCTTCCTCACCATCACTTGCAACCTTGCGGCTTGCATTTAAATTTAACCTGGCAGTATCTACCTCTTCCCCTTAGTCCCCTTTTACATTCTGTTTACTCTAAGTTACACGGACAGTCTCCAGAGTCAGAATTGACAGTCCTTCTGACTCTGGAGACTGTCCGTGTAACTTAGCCTGATCTGCCTGAGTACATGACTTTGGGCTGAGGCTTTGCCACATCACTGCTTTCTTGTGTTAGGAAAGGGGCTTGAACATCTCCTGTGCAAGGATGCTCAAGTTGTCCAGCTGACGCACTATCTCAATCAGGATACAGCAAGAAAAGGTGTGGAGTGTTCTACTTATTTCTTTTAAGTTCTCAGCTAATGTGTTTATACAGGTTCTGAGGTTGTTGAAGAGGGGGGCATCACCAAAGAGAAGGTGAAGGGGAAAAGGAGGCAAATGGACGAGGGAGAACGGGAAGCAATAAGGTATGGTTTTTTGGGTCATTTGCATCTTTCCACCAGAATTTCCTGTGTCCGCTTCTCCACCCTTTGCTATTTTCTTATTGTATAATAATTACCCACCTCCTCTGATCTACTATCCACTTTGTATTGTCATCAAGCTCAGTCTTTTTCCTGTGTCGCTAAGTCTCCAATTTTGATATGTATTTTATTAGGTTAGTTAGTGATCATTGTAAATCCTCCCCTCAAACAATAAATTCCCTTTTATTTTATGTCATCATTTCCATGTTAAAGTGTCATAAGTGCACAAAACCAATATAGATTATTGGTACGAGGCGTCGCAGCTATAATAACCAAGTCTGGCAGGAAAAGGGACACAGCCGTCATGAGTGCACATCATAAATGACAAAAAAAATAGTCAGGAAAACCTCCCCGTTCTGCCCCGTTGATCAGTCAGGAAAGTAAACACGACATTGCGCTTTTTTGCGCGCAATAGGTTGGAACTGAACGGTCAGGTAATCTGGCTGCTTGGGTTCCACAGTGCATGCAATATTATCGCCTCATATTTGTTATGACGCCTGAGTTCTCCGTCGGCCACGTAACGCAAAAAGTGCGGTAGAGCAAGCAGTATGTTCCTTGCATCGAGCGCTGTAATACCTCGTGGCCAGCGCTTCTTTGTTAAGGGGCCCCATGGGTATTGCTTGAACAGATAGGTCGTGGATACCTGAATCAGAGGTCGAATGTAGTCACGAGCTATCATGATGGTTCGTGCTTCATCGGCGATATCTCCAATTGCTTCGATGGCAAAAACGAGAGGATGCTTTTCGAGGTTGCATTTCATGGCGGGCGCAACGGTATACAGCAGGTCGAACCAGTAGTCGAGGGCATTGTTGAGGTTGGAGTAAACGGTCGCTCGAATATCATCGCAGTACTGTGTAGCCCACATAATACATTAGACTGCGAAACGAGTTACCCTGGGGAATTTCACACTTACCCAGTTGGCCAACATGGTGAAAAGTGGCTCGAGTGCGTAGAACCACACAAACCACCTAGTTTGTGCGCGTCTCCCGCAACAGATGAGACGTCTGCAGCCATCACATCTACATTTGACTAGAGCGGCTCAATTCATTTGAGTGAGGGCCTGAAGAAGCTTGTTGTTATGGTGAGTGCCCGTCGCAACTATACTTTTCTCTACCAACAAGCAGAAACGAGCCATAATAAAGCGCGTTGGAAACAGCTGATCCATACAGACAACTCTGGAGATATGTGAGCTGGTATGAGAAACAATATAAATGACGGAACATACTGAAAGAACAGCATGTAAAATGAATCCTTGTGCTTTTTTAAAGTCCTATTGGCGTAAATAACCGACATTTTGAACGGGTCGATGTGGTACTGTTTGGACCTTTTTTCATCCAAGAGGAAGTCAACAAAGGATCGATGGAACATTTTTATCTCTATCTTTTGTGTGTCAGGATTCTCCACCATGACGAGTGATGAGAGATCTTCAAGATGACGCTGGACATTGCGGCTGGAGTATTCTTCACCAAACAGGTGTACAAAATCGCGACGTTGGCCTCCCGGCCAATCGAGGATGTCTGACAGCCATTCATACACCTCTGCAGCAAGAATGATTTGAACGGTTGGCCAACGCTCGGGTGCAATCTGAGAAAGAACGAGGCAGTACATGTCGTCCAAAGTCTGATAAGGGTTATCTTGGTCGGGAACACTGAGCTGGGAAAGGATCGCTTTAAGTCGCTGGCGAGGGTCGTGAATCCGAGAGCCAATGTATTTGAGAACGACATCGGCAATGACGAATATATCTGAACAGTGAAGCATCAAGCGTTTCTTCTCTTTCTTCCCAGGCCAATCAACTGGAATCTCGGGGTCCACCCGAATCAAATCAAGTTTTGCATTGATAAATAGTTGGATGTCTTTCCTGGTGTCCTTGGCGTGGTCGATGAGGGAGAGGATTTCATTCGGATGCAAATGCTGGTTGATGCATTCTTGTATCGGGCGCTCTGGTCGGCTCAAGAATAGGACACAAATAGGAAGGGGATGTTCCGTTGCTTTGAGAGCGCTGGCGAATGCGATCAAGGCCTTCAATGATGATCAGTCTGTGGGGTCGTACCAATAATAGGATCGGGGTTTTCCTGATGTGTGGTGTTTCGCTGTGCAATGTGGCAAAAGGATCCATGATTAGTTTGTGAATTTGAACCTCGAGCTCGAGTTCAACGATCATTGGGTCGTTCAGGATTACGGTTTCAATGTTGGCTTGGATGCCTGGGATATGGCGGCACATCTGATAGGCAATGGTGGTGATCAGCCTTTTCTCGTTTCCGTGAACCTCGTGGTTGAGTTTGAAGAAGAAACTGGCGGCAAGATTTTTGTTCTTCTCTGCACGACGTGCAAGAGTACGAGCAATGGTCAACTTTCCAGAGCCTGCGGGTCCTGTTAGCCAGCGCCATGGCGAGTTCTGGTTCGTCGACGTCGTTCCTGTTCCCCATGAGTAGAGAGAGTCCAGGATTGCAGTACATGTGTCCTCATGGCACTGAGGCTGTGCGTATTTCTTGATGGTGTCATGAGATGCACCTAGGGCGTGATGCTGCGCTAGAAGTTGCATAGCTGGAGTGAAAGTGAGAAAGGCGAAGCGATTATCTAGGTAAGATTCTAGAAAACGTACCATTGGACCCAACAACGTTATTTGTCACAGATTGCTGCGATAGATGGGATATAAAGACTTTGTTCCTTGACCCAAAGCTGCCAGGCAAGGTGAAGGAGCTTGTCTGATTTGCAGGAACTATGGAAGACATTCTGCGTCAAGTTGAAGGAAGAGGTGTAGCTGGGAGTATCACCGATGGCGATGGCGATAAGAAGGTCTAAATACCCTGCTTATCATAGTCCTCGTGTCAGCTTACCTGTGTACAATTGGTGGATGGTGCCGAGTGTCACATATAGCGATTGGTGCGCCCACAATGCTATATGAAACATGTTTCACTCCGTATTCATTCGTCTATGATCGCAAATTGACCAGGCCTTGTAGGTATTAAAGAAGACTGTAACTATCAATTCCAGAAATTTTTATTGAGAAATCTCATACGGCTCCAAGGTGGTAGGTACAACCAAGGTATGTGAACAGACTTCAACAGAGTCCTCGCACTGTGTGTGGATCATCACCGGCAACCCATCCCGACGGTCTCACTGACCTATGGCATTGGTCTCCTTCAAGTTAAGTCAGAGGTTCGACATCTTGACCCACAGTGCGTTAATTGGTATTTTGGGTATATATTTGATTGCAGTTGATGGAGTGTTGTGCGACAGGGGGTTGGCACGGAATTGAGGCGCTGCACGGTATAAATTTGGATGTGGGACTGCATTTCAAAATATGGAGTTTAGTAGTTCTTGATGCATGATGGATGTTTTACGCAGTATGATCGTTCTTGCATTATGAGGCAGTCGATAAGGATAATGATACATATGCTACAGGTGATATTGAGTCAGGAACACCATTCTACCACTTTCTAACGTCAGCCAGAGCGCTTAGAACACATGGATTCAGCCATGGTGTCAGGTTTAATGCTTGGAAAACGTCCAAACACTGCGGGCAAAATATTATAAATTCCGGGCACTTATAAAGAATATATTAACAATAAATTCTTTAATTTTGCCACATC
>NHTK01001256.1:4010-23745 GCA_002938355.1 Panaeolus cyanescens | reverse complement strand
TCACGGAGGCTGATGCCTCGGGTGAGGGACTGCGTCACCAGTCTACATCATTGCCATATGTTGATGCAATCATCCTCGAAGCAATGCGTTGGCATCAAGTGGTACCTTTCGGTATGCCCATCTTAGAGTGCGAGCGTAGACCCACACTCACGACGTGTTGACTTGAATCTTTACAGCCATCGCCCATATGACCTCGGAAGACAACGAATATGACGGTTATTTCATTCCGAAAGGAACAACTGTGATTGGGAACTCATGGTGAGCACGTCTAACCGCCTCACTCACGCCCTGTACTTATGGCGTTTACAGGGCTATACTCCACGACGAATCGCTCTTCGAGAATCCGTTCGCCTTCAATCCCGAACGTTATTATAACAACCCAAACATCACAAAACCAGATGTCCAATTCGGCTATGGTCGACGGTACGCATCCTATCCCCAATATTGTTTCCCGTCGATTCGAGCTCATGTATCTGACTCGTAACAGTGCCTGCCCAGGCAGGTATTTCGCGGACAGGAACCTGTTTGCTATAGTTTCAGCGACACTTGCTGTTTTTGATATTCTCCCCCCTCTCGACGACCGTGGCAGGCCCGTGCAACTTGATTTAAATCCTACGGAAAGTGGAATTGTCTCGTAAGTTGCGATGAATGCCAGCTCTTAGACTCCTTCCGTTGCAGTGATCGCTAATTTGTGGCTTGCGCACTCCAGGTATCCAGCGCCTTTTTCGGTTCGTATAGTTCCCAGAAATGCGAATGCCGCTCAGCTTGTAAGGGACCTGGACCATTAATAGCTGCTGAAAGTCGTATCAGAGAGGGCAAGCGGTCTCAAGGAAGCGATTCATACCCAGTTATTAATATTTTGAGCCTGGCTTGATTATGTCCCGAGTCCCTGGGCTCGTTATACACGGTTAGATATTCTGTTTTTATAGCTTAATGTTTTATCTAGTGACTCTGCATCTGCTACAAAGATTCTGCTTGCCTACCTGAGGTCTCAAATGCGATCAACCCATGTCTGTCCAATTGCAAAACTCTCTGACGTGACTCGAAGTCTCGAATCTGAAACGAACCTATTCAAAGCACCCAACTTTACCCCTCCTTTACTCTACCTTTCCACCTTTCCACTACAACCCCATCGCTAACAAGTTAACATGTCCACTAATAGCTACCGTCCAGGTCAATATGGAAGGGTACCTGCTACATATCTCGAGCTCATCCTTTTCTATGCTCATCACCAAGTTGTCTGTAGGCGTTCCTGATTGTCGGAGGTCTTACAGCTGCTACGCTGTTCAGCTCCTATTTCTTCAGACTTCAGCACAAGAAGAAGGAGCAAGCGGCAGGACTAAACCCTATGCGTTCGTTTGCTTTTCTTCTTCGCGTCTTTGTACTCGTATTCACCACATTTATAGATGAGCAAGTGTTGTCCATTATGGCAAGGAAACCCATCCCCGGCGAGGACCTCGAAGAAATTCGATGGAAGTACAGTCAAACCCCGCCTGCTTTTCCCGCCACCGAGCATCACAGCGGGCATGCCATCCGCGATCACGCACGCTGGAAGAAAACGCCTCAGTTCGAGGAGATAGGGGAAGGGGTGATGTATATGGAACCGACCCCACAGCGAGGTCGGAAGGACTCAGACAAGCCGTACACCAAATCGCCTGACTATGCTGCCAACTACAATAAAACCCGGCGTCCCAAGGCGGCCTCGAAGGCGGACGATAGTAAGCTCGACTCTGAGACGGGTGTACCTAGTGGTGCTCCAGCTCCTGCTACTATGACATAGTACATGTTTTAATTAAGTTGTACATATTTAAATTATTTTCTCCGTGTATAAACATTTTTTTGAACACTCATCGTCGTGCAGGCTTACGTTTGGCCTCCCGTTGACTTACCGCTTGGAATATTTGGACTTGATCATGCACACAAATTGTCATACAAGGATAAATGGCATATGCACATGAGGTATTACTAGACGTTAAGGTTAAAAGTACATACTAGTACAAAGAAACACTGATTACTACAGTACAATACAAAATATACAACTTGAAGTACAAGTAACTGGTCTACACCAACGAAAGGTACCATCGTTTCCCTTCTTCAGTAAGATGTTCGAGCCAGTTAAAATCCGATGAGATCGTTGATTTGCGGTATTCGTTAGAGCGGAAGTAATGTTCTGTGTTGAGACAATCCAATTAATGTCTGCAGTTGGAAAGTAGACGGCAACGTACTTTTGCGTGCAAACACGAATTTATCTGCGTACCACCAAATGTCCACCTGCCCATGTGCTCCTCGAATCCAATCGTCTGCATTACTCATCGAATATTCGAACACAACGAGTCGAGGTTCCGCATCGAGAACATGAAGAGACTCCTCGGGTAAATCCCTGTGAGAGGTGCAGATGATCAAGGCTTGCAAGGAGTTGCAGAATGAGATGATGAACGGCATCTGGTCCCAGCTGAGCTTCCCTTCTCCGTAAATAATAAAATGGGTGAGCTGAGTAAATGACCGAAGGGCATCGAATGGCCAGTCCCGTCTTGGAAAGAGCAATTCGAAATGCGTCAACGACGAAAACATGGGCGCCATAAGTTGTTCTCTAGTAAGTGTATGGAAGGTGCCAGAGAGCCGTCGAAGATGTCGAAGCCCAGAAATCGTATCAAAAAGTTCTGAAATTTTATGACTTCCCCAAACCGCAAGATTCTGGATATTGGGGCATATCTCGATGAGCACCGCCGCTTCTGCTGTAGTGTGCTGCGCGGTGTCGATGATCAAGTGTTCGGCATATCCGATGATTTCTTCGATATTGACTTCGTCGGGGCATATGGCGAGCTTTGGGAATCGTCGATAGGAGTGTAAGCTGAAGACTCGATATATCATGGGTCGTAGCCTGATTATGATAGCCAAGTGTGATGAGTACATATAGGGGTTTGGGCGCTTAGTAGACATCACACATAATCACCAGCTTCTGGTTCTTCGAGCAACCAAAATCATCCTGCCGTTTGTGACCGGGTCATCTGGATTGAAGGCGAGCTCGAAAATCTTTCTCTCCAATTCCACTGGGAGATACGGCTCTATCGCTTTTGCCAATTGATTCATGTTGAAGTAGGGTTCTGGAATAGGAATACCCATAGCGGCTGACAAAGGCTGGGAGTGAGATTGCGTGAAGAGAGGAAGGAGATAGATGGAGTACTTGATAGACTAAAGCTGAAGGCTGGAGGTGACCGTTTGCGTGGACAATCAATTGCTTACCCCGCCCTCTTCCACGCCGGAGATAGCATATGACAGTCAGACAATGACGGTCAGCTACAAGTCAAACATTGTCAATGTTGTGCTTAGAAGCGCACAACCCCATTCTATTTGTACATGATCGCGTGGCCAAACAAGCGAGTATTATCAGCACAATTCTAGGCTCTAGCGCTTCAAACTCGGGGGTGTTTGAATACATAGATATAATGACAAAACGTCTTCGTCGCCTATCACATAACCGGATGAAGAGAGAAATTAAATATACCTTTAATTTGGAAGGGGCATAATAGTTGGAGCCAGGGCCAGCCTCCAGGGCGGTAGCCACGGGTTTGGGGTATTTACATGCTTAGTGGTAGTACTCAGTTGGCCACTGCACGACTGTCTTCAAGTTTTCGAATTCGTGTATCTTTTTTTTTTTTTTGCCCACGTTTGCCAACAACCTTCCACCTCTTTTATCTTATCTCCCAGTCGACTTGCTCCGTAAACGCTTCGGTCGTTTCTTGGACTCTTCTAATTAGTACCCGATGGTTCTTCATACTTTTATTATGCGCTTTTTTGTACGACACCCGAAATGTATGGGATGACATAAGTGGAATTCAAAGTCGACGTCCTCATTCCTAGGTTTCGAAGCGAGAAAAGTCATTTATTTCATTTGCAAGGGACTTCACGAGCTACATGCTCATCGGCGAATCGAGAAATATAACTTTGAATCGAAAACGATATCGATTCGAAGCAGGAAAGGGGAGGAATAAAGGCACTTCCACTCTCAGTATAATATTGTGGTAACATGTAGCCATCAAATTACCTTTCACTCCTCCCAGAGGACGTCAGTTGTACAGCAGGCTTGCGAGCTTGTTGTACCATTACCAAATTCTCTTGTGTTCCGAGAGCTTGTTGCTTGGCTTTGGGTCTTGGTTCGAAGAGTGTGCTCAAGTTATGCGTAGTGCTCGGTAGGAAGGAGAAGCTAAGGAAGGCCTTGGTGCCATCGCGTGATAAATTACTCTGAGCCTCTAAGCACATCTAGTCTGGGGTAAGTAACTCATCGCTTGAAGTAATGGCTAACAAAGGAGTTGATGATGTATAGAACGTACCGATTGCAAGTAAATGATACCCAGCGGATGAGAACGTACGAATCACTACTTTCTGTGAAACCCCTGACTCAAATATCTAGAGAACTCGGTGCCTGGGGTATAGCTGGGTACATCGAGTGAGCATGACAACGTCGGATGTGGCGACGAAGAAAACAAAGTGTGCTTCATGATACAGTGCATACTGATACCAATCGAAATGCAACTATACATGAGCCTCTTTAGACTTGCTCCTGAGTGAAGCTTGGGACCGGTATAGCAACAGAAAAATGTAAAAGCGAAGAGAGAAAGCCCTTCGAGATTCCAAGAATAACTCGGCGCGCAGTATTCGACGGTGGCAAGCAACTTGGCAGACCAAACTGTGCAACTTTAGCAGACAGTTTTGAGAGGTGGCGTAAAGTGAATGGCCGGTCAAAGTCACCCGGACTAGTCTAACGTGTCATCTCGCGAGGGTCAGGGAACATAATGGCTGGGGTCGTATCGAGTTATCGATCAAAAAATAGATTCCACGACGGAGACGGTGGCGAAATTGATTCGAATTGTGAGATGCCACAGATGCATTTACAACTAAAGTTCTGTTCAGAGGCGCCACGATGACGGGGCAGTTGTATTACTCGTATGCTTGGTAACTCCCGCGGTGTTTATAGAACCTAAGGCGCCGAGACGTATGGCAATTGCGGCAAAGTAGATCAGCTCTAGCGTCTATGGCGGTAAGAACCTACTCAGCTAGCCCTTCTCGGAAGGATGGGGTCGAATTCACAAGATCAGCAGCTGCTACACTGGCAAGCCGCTTTTAGGCTATCATTGGCCTAGGTCTACCCCCTCGTTTAATTATCGTGCCATTCGATACCTCTCGTCTTAGAGACTCGTCGAGAGGTGAATTTAGCCTTTGGGCGAGCATTCTCGAAAGACATTCGTGGAACAGGACGCCTTGCTGGTGGCGCGTCGCGATGTGGTCCGATTTCGATGGCGTCGAAGGGCTTCGGACCGGTATCGTTTCCTGTTCAGAGAGCGGAGACCATCGCTCAGTATCGAGATACTTTGAAATAATATCGAATGTGTTGGACAGGTATCGGGTGACATGGGCATCGGGAGAGGAAGGACGATGGCCAAAATACCAGGGACGGAGATGGTGTAGGCAAGCAACGACAAACAAAAAATACCCTCCTTTCATCAGGAAAGAAGACATCAATTGTCTTTCGAACCACGACGACAAGCTTTTTGTATCGGAAATCTGGCCTTTTGCTCTGTATAAATTATTTCTCTGACATGTCTTTGGTCGAATGGAGCACATGTACTCAAAATCTCAAACTGACTTGAACACGTCTAGTTTCTGGCGATTTGTACGGACAGAGTCTGGGACTGGATGACATGGAAGCTCTTGATGAACAGAAGTTGCTTGGCTGGCTGACTTTTTCTGCCTTGTTACTGCATTTACTCTCCTTTTTTCTCTGTTTTTTGCTCTGATAGTGGGCCACAATGAATCTCTGGGGTTGTCGTATTTTTTGCCCCATTTTTTGTTAAAAAAATGAGCGCTAGATTTAAAATTTGACAAGGTTTTGGCGTATTTTGGCAGATTTCGATAAAATGATCGTCTGTGTGTGAATCCGGTCAGCCTCTTAATCTCGACCTGCCCAAGTTCTAGTTGCCTGTTTATTCCCCGGCCTCTTCCTTCTCTCCCTCATGACCTTTGCCATCCTTCGCGCCCTCCATGCTATCATCGGCAACGCCATCGACGACGTTGAGCGCGTGTATGCTGCTCACGGTGACCAGCTACCTTCTGAGAGTGCCCAGTACACTCCTGCGATTCCTCTATCGCCAACACTGGCATCACCCCAGGAACCAACGTTTTCCTCAACATCAAGGCCAGGTCATGGAAGTCTCAGGTCGACATCGCATGTATACGCGTCGCCACCACCGTCTCCATCGATAACGACTACTCATGACTCTGGCCATGATTCTCTTCAGCCGCCCTTCAGCTACAAGTGTTCTCCTCGCATCGATTTCCCGGCATTGGACCAACCTTATGATCCAGAATCGCTATCAGAATCATTGACCAGCGACCCAATTGTCCTTGGGGCAATTCTAAGGATTGTTGCAGCCGCGGGCCAACTGTCAGCCACCGTCCAAGTACCATTCCTATCACTTTGCGACGCTGCCATGGGTGTAAGCATTTTTTTCCAAGGATCAAACTGGTTATTCAATTGATAACGCCATTCATTTTGTTACAGTATCACTTGCCGTCATGTATGAGGTTATTGGAGGCCTCACACGTTGTTGAGATTCTTAAAGAAGCAGGTCCTGGTGGCCTTCACGTCCACGCAATATCTGAGAAGAATGGTGTCGATCCCTGCAAACTAGGTTGCTATCATCATCAAGCTTTTATTACATGAAATTCAACCCTTTTTAGCCCACATTTTACGCCTGCTCGCCACCCATCATTTTCTGCGAGAGGTATCCCCCGATGTTTTTACTCTCAATCGACTATCTTCTCTCGTTGACTCGGGGAAAACCTTCGCCGAGATCAAACAATACGAAGACGAAGGAAGGTCAGAAGATTAACACTGCGGTTCCCTATCTCTTTGCTAACCGCCGTGTTTCGTACTCAGACCAGAGCTAAAATATCGTGACACTAACGGCACCGCAGCCTTCGTTGGCCTCTGGTTCGTCAACCTGTCTCCTTGCCTCTCCGAGGGAACGTTAATCCCAAGATGCTTTAGTACCGACGAATGCCAAAAGGCATCGGCCTACTTGACAGAAGCTTATTATCTCTCGCCATCCAAGAAAACCCGGGAAGGCCGAGATCATACCCGTGCCCCATTTTCCTTTGCTTTTGATACCCTCAAGACACGGACAGGTTATTTTGGATGGCTGGAAGGCCAAACGTCCGCAGCTACTGACATTCTAACTGAAGATGACGAAGACATCGGGTAAGCTTTCAATTTTAGCACCTTTTGTTTCTCTCAATACGACGCTGTAACACCCAATTACAGAGTCGAGAAGGGTCCGAGTATCGTCACGAAACGTATTGGTTCACATACACCGAACGTGCATTCAAAACGGCCTGACCGCTTAGACGTTCCTCAACAGTCTGATCGTGGCGTGTCACCATCTAGCCAAACCAGCAATGATTCTGAAGCCCTTTCTGTTTCTGAGAACGTCAAAGAAAATTCCAATCGTTTTAGGCTGGAGCGGTTTGGGAAAGCTATGACTGGTACAGAAGGCTGGGAGGCACCTGGAGCGATCTTACAAGGTAGATATATGCGCCTTTTTCGATGTCTGTGGTACTCAATAAACACTTTTCAGGCTTTGACTGGCACTCGCTCCCTTATGGGAGCACTATCGTCGATGTTGGAGGTGGTATCGGATCGTCTAGCATGTTGCTTGCTTCTGTGTTTTCGGCCACAAGATCTGACGCTGCGGATCATGCCTCAATGGAGGGCAAGCCCGAAGCACTTGCGTTCAAGTTTGTCGTCCAAGATCGACCTGTAGTTTGCGAGATGGGAGAAAAGGTATGGTTCATGTATGTGTCTCCTACCAAAATGGCTAATTTTTCCCTCTAGGCATGGAAAGATAAATGTCCGGAGCTCCTCGACACCGTTGCGCAATTTCAAGGTAGAAACTACTCTCACCTTTCTATTTAGCTTTGAGTGACATTTACCGAAATAGTGCACGACTTCTTCACTCCTCAGCCTGTCAAGAATGCAGCGCTCTTTCTCCTTCGAGTCGTGCTCCACGACTGGCCTGACAGCTTGGCCCGAAAAATCCTTTTGCGCCTCCGTGAAGCAGCGACCCCGGACACGAAACTCCTCATTGCAGACTTTGTCCAACCTCTCGCCTGTATTGACTCTGACGTTTTAGGCTCGTCGAATGAGACGGCTCCTGATGTTGCATCAGCGAAGGTCGATCCCATTCAGGAGGCAGTTGCCGAAGATAAAGCCAGGCTAGAACCCATCAGTAATTCCCAATCAATTGCGAATACGCCTTCGTCTTCCTTTGCATCTTCAGCCCATCATGATCCGAAACCAAAAACGGGATTGGAGGATATCCAAGGGGCCGAAAGCACTCTCGCTCCCGCACCTCTATTGCCGAATTTAGGCAAAGCCAGCGCAAATGTATACTGGATGGACATGACGGTGAGTAAGCCCGATTCCTTGCTGTTGTTTTTGGTTATATTGCGCGAAGTGGACGGGGTTTTGGCTGCGTTCATTTCTAGTAGCATTGATATATTTGGAGCTGCTTTTGACAGACTTGAGTTTGTGCTGAATTAATTTTCGATTTAGATGCAAACGATGTTCAATGCGCAGGAGCGGACGTTGAGAGAGATGGTGAATCTGGCTTCGTCGGCTGGTTGGAAGATCACTCGCGTCAGTAGGACTCCAGGGTCGCTGTTTGGATATATGGTTGCAATCCCTGTAGAAATTCCACCGCAGCCAGCTGAGGAGGATGTGCCGTCACGGGAGGAGACGAAGGACCGATCTACAGCTGCGGCTAGTCCACAAGACCCAGTATCGCAGCAGTTTGGGAAGAAGGCGAAGAAGGTATATGATGGACTTGATGTGGACAGTCGGCGGAAGGCGCGTATGCTGGAGGAAGAGCGCAAGTATCGAGAAGAGCTGAAGACGGCAGAGCGGGCTGGCTCGCGGTGTGGTACCCCGACGTTTGGGTCTAGGATGCGCCTTTCCTCTGTTGAAGAGGCCTTTACGCGGTTCAATGGACGAATGATGCGCTCTAAAACAACTACACCTGGTCTAAGCAGCAATAGTGGGTCGGGGGTATCTGCAGTGACTGGCCATTCGGTGAAACCAACCTCGTTGCGAGCGAACACTTCGCTACCACCACTGAACACGCACATGAGGGCTATGAGGAAGAAGCCGTCACCACTCTCGGTGCCGCCACCTCATCCGCCCCAGGGGCATGCGGCTGCTTACCAGCAAGGACATGGACAGTTTTTGCCACATTCCCCTCCTCCGACTGCATCGTTGAGCGGAATGTCATCCCCTGCGCGGAAGCTTAGTGTTCCAGATTCGGCATCCCCGTCCCCGAGGAGGACGGCCTTTCTTCATGTACCGCCTGGTAGTACGGCTGCGGTGGGCACGACGGCGACTCCTTCCAGCAGGCCAGGAGGAACGAGGACGATAAGGCGAGGTGTTTCGATGGCTAATTTAAGATCACCTTCTCAAGCGCAGGGTCGCGTATCTCGACCTGGGTCCCCTCCACCCCCTGTTCCGTTGAATAAGACTTTATTCCCTCCGCCTTCTCCCATCGCTCAGCGAGCCGTCTCATTGCCCCAGGCTGGCAAGACGCTTCCTAGGCGGGCTTCCCATGCACATCTTTCTCAGGTGGCTGGATCCAGTGCTTCGTCCTCGACGACGAGGATGCCATCGTCGCCAAGCTTCATACCTGTGCGTTTTAGTTCGAGCTCAAGGTTAACGGCGACATCTCCTAGACCTGATGGACCCAAGTCTATGTCTTCCTCTGTTTCTGGAAAGCACATGAGAACACCTGGATCTACGAGCGCGACTTTTGCGTCTGGCTCCCGCAATGTACCTCGTCGACCTTCGATGGCACAGTTTGCGGAGCCTTTGCAGCCAATACCACTTAGGAAGCGAGCGGGGACTGTTCATGTGTCATCTCAACCTCGGCATGAGGAAAATTTGCTAGTTTCCTCACAAAGAGAGCCGTTCCTGTCTCAGTCGTTGTCTTCGCGCTTGGTGAACTCGGCATCCAAGAGTCCTAGTGAGATGGGAGGTTTGTTGCAGGCGGCGTTTGGAGAGGATGAGGATGGGACTGGGTCTTTTCGCAGTTCCACGGTAATCTCACGTGAACCGTCGCCCACTCCCCCTGGAGCATCGATGCAGACTGGTTCCATTCCGTCGGTTTTGATTCAGAGTGCAGAATCGGTGCAAGGACTTTCGTCGATGCTGGACCAGGATTCTGCCCCGGTAGTCGAGAATTCTGTTAGTGTGAGGCATTTTGCGGCTCGCTTTGAAGGAAGGAGTAGAAAGCTCTCCGGTCTATCATAACGCTTCATTTTCTTTCTTTCGATCATTCTTTCGGTTGTTGATATGGACCAATTGCTTTGGACGATGTAGGCCTAGGTTTGTTGCTCCGAGCCATGTTATTTATTCATGTAAGCATGCTGAAACTCATTCTCGATTGTGGATTATACTCCATTGGGCTGACTTCTTTATTCTTGCTTCCAGTAAAGGGCTTCTTATGACTCGATTCTTCTTATCTTTTGTTGTGCCATTCGAACTGCCAAAATAGTGGTGTGGCATTCTTCCAAAAGTGGAAATTATTACCGTTTCTGGACGTACGAGGCAGTGCGGAAGACCTGTTCACGCGTATGTCGTTTTTATCGTTGCCAACACATGTTCGCATGGATCTTAAACGGCCATGTGTATGCCAGCCTCGTGAGGTCCCCCATATGTTGAAGGGAATTTTTTTGCCTATGCGTATTGAGCGTTTTATTTTGATTGATTCTAGACAAAGGTCGAAGCAATTTTAGACCACATTTCGTGGAGCAGTATTCTGTTCTGAACGTGCTGGACATTGAAATGACTAACTTTAGGTTGAAGATTCAAGTATTATATTCCGAAGGTGTATGGCTATGATAGGTGAGTTGGCTGTGTAGTGAGTGATTATGGCTATCTGACGCCACTCAGTGGGCTTGACGGTGAACTTCGCCTAGAAATTGAAGGAGCGCCACAGATACGCCACAGGAATGTGTTATCGGATAGGTGAAAGGCTGAAGAGGATTTGTTGCGGTCGAATGATTCATTTTCACGCGTGAAGTCGCGTCTGGTAAGCTTGAATTCTGCTATCACAGTCCGGAGCATTAGCTATAACAAGCGCGACCTGATCCTCGAAAGGTAGCAAATTCTCATAATCCAGAAATATCTCCGCAGCAATTCAAGACTTTGTTGAGTAATAGTAAGCACCTTTAAATCAACTTATAGCCTACAAGGTCGAATGTTGATAATCGGAAAGGCTGGCGGTTGATGCCAGTTCGAAGTGGTTTATTGTGTTGGTTGTTGTCTTGCCAGCTTATCAAGATATTCCAAAGCTGGAATGGGTGGCCGATGGAGCAAATCTCAAGAGATCTAAAAATTGTTGACATGGTGGCATGGCAGTTGTAGTGAATTGAAATGGGACGTGGTGAGCATGCATATGCAACCCTTAATTGTGGATCATTCAAATTTCAACTCCAGCAGACGCGGCAACGGCCGGGAAAAACGTTGACTCGTCATATAAAGCATCACGCCATCACGGCGTGCAAGGTTCCCTTCCTCCTGTCCACCACCTCTTCCTCCCTCACAAAAATCCATCTCAGACCCCGCGTTCCAGTTTATGAATATACGAATTTTTCCATCGCGAAAATATGTGACTGATGCCTTGTTAGCTGTTGTGATTATCAGATATGAACTGTCATTCTGAATCTGGTTATGGACTTGGTTATGTCGTGCACGCGCTTCATTGGGGTTCATTGGAATCGCTTCACATTAGGTATGCGACCTTTTGGTATAGATAAAAAAATATTTTTAACATCATATGTATTGCAATTTCTACAGGTACCGCTTTACCTGGTGCAATCGCTACAAGATTTCTCAGTATTGGAGCCAGCAATTCAACGCTGTTCAAAGCACCGCCTTCCATAAACAACATGTTGTTCAGAACAAAGCGAACTCTGAGAAGTCACATTGTTCAGTAATTGAATTTTCTGACGTCGCGTAGTGCATTGGGGCATGTGCTGTAGCCACGCAACTCGTGTCAACGGTAGCGCAGTTCGTGCGCTCCGCTGTATTATATATCTAGTGATTGCAACAACACTTCAAGTTTATCTCCTCTTATTGGTGACCCTCATCCTCTCTTCAATTTTCTCCAATTTTTGTTTTGCAATAACCTTTCTGTGGTTTTATGTCGAACTTATCCCCTGACAGGTTCCACGTGATGAAGGCCACACATTCCCATCCACAATCTAAATCATAATGCCTCATGTTCTTGCCTGAGTCATGAAGACTTTCTAGCATTAACCCCTACTTGGCACTCCGTCATAATGGCCAAAGTGACCCTCCCCTACGAGCTATGGCTCTATATTGCGTGGTTCTTGCCACTCGAAACACTTTTCCAGATCTGTGACCTTCATCCCGCCTTCTACGAGGTCTCCGTGCGGCCTTACCAGGGTCGGCTAGAGCTCACCAAGAGAGATAAGTGGACCAAGAAGCTCATGAAGTGCTTAAAGTATGTTTTTCCAGACCTCTTTGCTCGTATTCTTGTCTAACTTTGTCAATCAAGCATTTTCTCTGGCTTCAATCATTGCTTCAAAAGTGTGGCAATCCAACCGTGGCTGATCGAGGCTCAGTTGAAGCCTGCTCAGCGTCGACGTGACAAGCTTCGGACAACCGTCTGTCGACTGGTCAATCATGAATATCTCATCAAGAAAGCACAGCTGAGATTGCAGAAGCGTATCAGGAAGGACATATCTCGTCTCACCAATGCGTTCAAGAATATGCCAAATGTCGAAGAATACGAGATTTGCTGGGATGGATCCCCCAAATATCATTTGGAATTTTACAAAGCCTTCTCATTTCCTATTCTGAAGACGTGGGCAGCGAGATTAACGCGTCTGTCTCTTACACTCCCTCCCCAATTCCTCAAGGACCTTCCTCGTCTTCGCCTACCACGCCTTATCGCTCTTGCCTATTACTTTCCCACCGATTCCCGTCCATGGAGGGAAATCTCTTACGATCACGAGGGATTCATGGTGTTCGTTCATAACCTCCAGGATTCCCTCCAGAACTTGACCCTCGTTTCAACCTGCAATTCCGGGAACCTGGAACTTGACAAATTCCTTGACGAACTCGGTTACTTCCCAAAGTTGCGCTCCATCACCTTCAGCATTCCGCGGGATGGCTCACATCTGCCGGACACAACTTCTCTCTGTCGCTTCCTTCAACGTCATTCCGCAACCCTCACGAATGTTACATTGGCCGCCAGTCCGTCACTCACAAACCTTTCACCTGATGCAGGTTCGCCGGAATGGATTTCCAGTGTGTTAGGGGCCCATGTTCGCCTTCCCCACCTCCAAAGTCTGAAGATGACCTTGACACCTCTGGACAATCCACCGCTCTCTCAAATTGCCAGAGTCCTGCAAATGCAAGCAGAAAACCTTGTCACTCTTGGACTGGATGAGCATCCCATTTCTCTTTCGGAATTTGACATCATTTTCCGTCCAAGCTCTTTCGGCAACATCGTGTTTCCCAAGTTAGGGCACCTCATCCTCTACCTCCATTCATTCACACCGGAACTATTTTGCGCAATCGTGGAACAAATGCCAGCATTGAAACGACTGGATATCATTTGCAGTGACAGCAGCTTGGGGAGCGCGGACGTTTGGGTGAGCTTTTCATTTACTTCAATTGGAATCTGACCTGATGCGACGGTCTCAATTAGGCCGACCGAATATCCAATAGCATCCAACATAGCCATTTGACTTTGAGGGACTTAGAAACTTGGAGTCGGGGAACAAAAATGTCGGTTACACCAGCCCACTACGGCCTGGGTCAAGTTCTTGATTCAGCCTTTCACGCATTGGGGCTGGACATCCCTTTGATCGCGTACAAAGATTGGCCAGCAGTGCAACGTCTCCTTAGCCAATAAGCCCTCGATGACCTAGGGCTCACCGTGAATTTCCATCACCTCATTTTTTTTTGTTCAGGCTTTATGTTGCCTGTGGCTATACTTTTGTTGATATTCCCTGCCCCGCTTCTACTCTTGTTGGGCTTTCAATGATTCTTGTTTTTCATTATGCGGTCTTTTTTTTCAACGATTGTACTTGCTATTTTCTTTTCTTTTCTTTTCTTTTTTTGGTTTCGTTGTCTACATCTTGCATCTCATCCATTTCCTTTCCTCTCATGCTTCATTATCATTGTAATTTTATGTCATACCACCACAAACGCTGTCTTTTTCAAGCTACACTCTCCTTGGATGCAAAGCCTCATTTCTTTCTTTTCCATTTTTTTGTCTTTAATATTTTGTTTTATCCCTATTTTCGACGTTCTAATTTTGTTCTCGTCCGAGCCTCCCTGGCTTTTATTCCTAATCCTTTGATTTGATACCCAGCTGATATCCCTATGCTTTCTCCCTTGCTATCTCACGAAGTCAATCACGAATCACGCCTGTACTATAATCATCTGCACCACCGTTCTGCCGACGAATACATGACCGACGCGAACAGGCAATGTCGACGTCGCATTTTTGTTTATCTTGAAACTGACGATGATACTGCGCAATTGTCAATGCATAACAGCAAGTACATGAGTCAATCGGCAACAACAGAAATAAAGGGGGTATAGAGCATGAACATCTAAAAAATGGTACAATTTACAAAACAGTTCCATGAAGACGAGAGCTAAGTCTAGTATGTACGGTCCTTTCTGGATCCAAACGCTCTCTTCGTCTGTCATGGACATTTTGGTCTCGCGATCCTGTACCTAGACACGCTCATTGGTTAGTATTATGGAGAGAAGAAAAAGAGGGCTCCAAAAGGGAAGCGACAAAAGGAGGGAGTGAGATTATAGAACTCACGGATTTGGGATACCGAGAGCCGGCTGCGCATGACATGAAATGAATGGTTTGCAGAAGTCGGTGGGAGATGATCGTCTTCCCATTCTCTCCATGGGTCACCAATAGATGTTTGGATGCATGAGGTGAGTTCGATGTCCAAGTCAGCCGTGTTGACGTCTGGGGGAACCTTGATTTGCTGCATGTTCATAATAATTCGGCATCCCTGTCGAGGAAGCGGAATCAGTAGTGCATTCACGCGAGGGGTCGGACGGGTACAGAGTTAGATACTTACTGCGACCGAGAGGAGTGTAATTAAACACCTGTTGTCGAAGATGTAAGCAAAAAAATGATCCAAAAGGCAATTGGGACAAAGTCTGGGACTTGAATAGACGTGGAAGGGAAAGAAATGATACGAACGAAAATACGCTGTGTGTCAGGTCATGGACGAAATAGCTGTATGGAACTGTGACACCGAAAAAGACTGCGAAGATGTTAAGAATAGCATATGATGTGAGCTTGTGGGCGAATTCTCACAGAATGTGAGCGAAAACTTACATGTCACCGCTATACATACAATGAGACCGTCTCGGTGAATAACGTGCATTATTGGTGCTGGTGGAGTTCGTTCCCGGACTGCAATCACCCTCTTGTACCAGGTCATTATCCAGATTATGAGTTGTACAACGACCGAGCAGATGCTGTATGACGTTTAGATATGAGCTTTGTGAGATGAATGTTGAAAGGTCATGCCTCATCCCGAGAATCTCCTTGGGTGTGTCCACGACAATGCAAGCTTCATCATAGCGTAGAGCGAGATTTACCCTCACTCCCGTGTAGAGTGTAACGGTGAATTCCAAACAAAAGAGGCATATTAAAAAATAGGGCACCCATCGAACCCGATGGTATAAGGCATAAACTTCATAAAATCAACAAATGGGTGTCTCAAGTCAGAGATAGCTGGGAGACTCACTTCTTAGCATAAGAACGAGATTGAGGAAAGTCGTTAAAGTCTGCAACCCTCCGCATTGCGTAGCAAACCATATTCTGCAAACGTTATGTGATAAAGGTATCCTGGGTAGCAGTTCAATGTTGGCAATGTGGTTCGCTCTGCGATGCGGAAACATGGTTATGACATGAGGCAAGAAATGAATTTCAGGAACTTACATCTGGCACACTAGTCCAACATAACGAATCAGTAGATATAGCCTTTTTATTGCAGTGGGGTTTCTGGGCGATGTCGTCTTCAAAAATTGCTACAGTCAAGTGGTCAGTGTAAACGTACCTCCAAATAAATACAACTTCGTCTTGAAAGGTGCAAATCCATTCCCAGATTAAACATGTCGTCGCAGCAGCTAGACAGAAGGTTTTATTCCGTTTTATCGAGTGATTTATGCATGCAGACTTACTCGATACGTAACTCCTGACCTCAATAGATTCCCAAAGACGGAGGGGGATTACGTCGGTCATGGTTGGCAGTGTACTACAGCTCTGCGTAAGTTTCCGTTTGCAGAGCGGAGACACGCAGAGAGTGTCATGGACGACCCGGTGGGGGGAAAGACCTGAAAAACCGGCAAACGTCGAGATTTTGAACGTGGACCCAGGGAACAAAGTGCTGGTGCGACCCGATATGTAGCTTTCCAAATTGACCACACCTCAATTCATTCAATAAGTATGGAAATGAGATGATGCGCTGTGGGATAGGTGGCACTGCTTATACTTCGAATTTTCTGGGTCTTGTTCCAACTTTAGCACCACAAAGAGAATTGAAAAGTCATAACCGCGTCCAAAACGGAAAATCTTCCAAAGCACAAGTATTAAGCCCAGTGAGTTTTTGCCAGGTTCAACGTCATTTACGGCCGCCCAAGAAATAATGCCGTCCCAACCATGCCTACGAAGTGCAAAAGGAGTTGCTAACACACAGTTGTGTATGTGAAATGCATTTGGTGAGATCCCCGTCTACATTTGTGGACGACAGAGACCGCTGAGTATTTAGTACTTTCCCATGCATTGTGAACATTCGAAGGTACCAAGCTTTAGTATCGTGGAGCCAATTGAACTGCCGCAGTGCCTTGGGAGGGTTCAGTTTATTTTAAACCGAAGCAGGTGCTGGTTGGAGATAGAGGTTAAACATGCCCGGGCCGTCGGTTTCGTGTACCCGAATTCAATGTCCGACAAGCTCCGACTCGCAACTTGCCGCACAGTTACGGCACAGGCAATCACCTGTCTCCTCATTCGACACCCTGGCATCTTGTCAGACTTCCCCAGATTCGTTCGTGAACGCGTGCACGTACCTTTCATGATAGCATAAAGTCTATTAAAAGCTTCACCAGCTAATTGGGATACTGAGCAATAACAGGACTCGTTTGTATGGTCGATAATTTGCCAGGGACTCTGACCCGTTGTCCAGGTTGTTCAGACGTCTTTATCTCATAATTATTTGAGTTAAGTATATAGAGTCGTGCAAGCGGATAAAGCCAGGAGTTATTATTCCAATATCCTCTTATAAATGCACAGGATACTAATAGTCTTTGGGACGTGTTTACTCATGTTTTTGAAGGCTTGAAGGCATCCCCGAATTCAAATGCACAGACGTCGGTCTGATGGTAGAGTTCGTTTCCTCTCTCGTCGACCCTGGTCTGCGGTGTCGGGGTGTTTATCCTCCGCAAGTGCTCTTCCTATTGTCGAATGAAGTTAAAAGCTGATCTTCTTCCTCCACAATTAGGCCGAAGTCCCCAAGCTACAGCCTTCCGGGAACAGGATATGCGGGCATTCAACGCAAGATTGCTTCCCCGAGCCCGATCTAGGGTCATATGGGAGCATAGTAGTTCTTCTGGACGTGGCATATTTGACCAGTTGTAACACTTCACCTTGATGTCTACATTATGGGCCGCTAAAAGGCCGTCAGGCAAAAGTTGCGTCCCAGGGCCAGAGAGCTCTTTGACCAGGCATATGGAGTGCCACCTCGGCCATTGAACCGAGAAGGTAGCAATCGACAACATTGGCAGTGAAGTCCTGATGAAGTTTGAACTGTCGCTTGCCAAAAGGTTTGTCTACCGATAAACCTCACCATTAGGGCTCCGACTCGTTCGACACAGCATCCCTTCCAACCACCACTGAATGCTCAATATTAATAGAGTTGACTCTGGTGTAAATCGACGCGGATCTACAGCTCAAACAACTACTTGCGAAGTTCGAATCCAATTGTGGGTATGGTGCTCGAATTTCAGCACACCATTCTTACATCGCATGAGTCTCAGTCTCCATTGTTCCGGTGACACTATCCTAGAAAGAAGAGCGTTCGAGTCGGGCATTCTCATCAACATCGGACAGTGGCCTTGCATTCGAGGCAGTGAGCTGTAATTCAAGTTGTTGCCCTTTTGGCATACGAGCTGGAGCCCATTGAGTAGGAAAAATCGCTTCAGAGGCCTTCAGTAAGTAATTATGATTTTACTAAGACGATTAACAACACGCTGAGAGAAAGGTTGTTAGATTTATACACATATTATACATATGCATGGCTCAGCTTGAGAGAACATGATGCAATCCACTGGAAAGGGGTTCCTGCCGAATGCCCGAGTCAGAAAGGGGATCGGTTCAATGTCAGCTTGTATGTTTTTGTTTAGTCATCGAGCAGCTGTCTGATAAAGCTTTGATTCAGCACGCCAACACAAGGGAATATGAGGTCAATAATACACAACTACGGTATATAAAGGCTGTTCTTTCTAGCACTTCAGTCATCTCACCCCACAACACCTCAAGTGCCTTGAACACCTCAAATTTTACATCCTCCAATGGCATCAGTCAAAGCTGGTCCTGCTACGCTTACAGCCAAGCTGACTTACATGAAGCAGCCCACTTCTGGAGCTCGAGCATTCCAACACATCAACGTTGACCCAAGCACGGGAGATCGCAAACGCAACTATACTCGTGAAGACCGCGAAGTGGTGCTCGAGAACCTCCGAGGCAAGGAAGACACTGTTTCCCTTGATACCACAGGATTCCAATTCTACCACGAACCCGCTCGCTACACAACTTTTGGTTCTGATGAAGAAATAGAGAGGGAGTACTATCCTGAGACGATTGAGCTCTTCAAAAAGCTCACAGGTGCAAGTCGGGTGGAAATTTTTGATCAGAGTAAGTCTGCAACGCTGCCTTTGCCGACGACGACGAATGCAATCTAATCATCCGACCCTGATTAGCTATCCGTCGTCGTAGACCAGATGTTCTCGACACCGACCCCTCCAAACGCCAGCCCGTCGCTCAGACTCACGTAGATCAAACCACAGCCTCTGCTATTGCACGCGTTCACCGCCATCTCCCCGCGGAGGATGTTCCGGAATTGTTGAAAAAGCGATTCCAGATTGTCAATCTATGGAGGCCCATCTCTCACGCTGCTGTTGATTGGCCCCTCGCGCTTTGCGACTACCGAAGTGTTGATGTTGAGAAGGACACCTTCCCAATCGCCCTTGTCTACCCTGACAGAGAAGGAGAAACTCTCGGTGTTAACTACAACCCCAACCATCGTTGGAAGTACATGTACGGGATGACCCCGGAGGAAATCGTCCTCATCAAATGGTATGTTCAACACCGCTATATTAGGAGCAATACGGATATCTGACATCACGCCTAGCTTTGATTCAGTTCAAGATGGAAGCGTGGCTATCTTCACACCTCATACCGGCTTTGAAGACCCCACAACACCCGCAGGTACCCCCTTGAGAGAATCAATCGAAGTGAGAGCCCTCGTGTTTTACGACTAGGAGCTTTCCCTTCGGCAACCTTTTCGCACTTTGCAGTATTTACACCGCTTAATCATTGGTGAATATGTATATTAAACT
>NHTK01001255.1:0-47184 GCA_002938355.1 Panaeolus cyanescens | reverse complement strand
ACGACGAGAATACGGCCGTATTCTCGTTGCCGTACGGACTCTTATTACATCACAGGTGCATTCATTCAGCTTCGTCTTCTCGGAATAGGAACCTGCGCACCCAGCGTTGTGAATTCGAATTTCATAAGTGATATTAATAACATAGCTTATTATACAAAACGCCGTTACCATTCAATGCTCTAAAACAGAACGATTCTTATCCACGGAATAAGCCTATAAAACGAGCCTTCACGTACTAGTAGGTATCATTTGATTTTACGAATCATAACGATGGCAGACTTACCTGTACCCAATGATGCTCTTCATGTCATATTTTCAGTGATTACAACCTACTTCTTCGCTGCCAGTCTTATATCACCCAACCCTGTCCTCAAAGCTTCGAACGCTGATAGAGTGAAGATTAAAGGGGTAGGCTTGGAGAGTAGTGAAGCATCGGGGCAGCACATGTGCATGGCACAAGCGGTTAGTACATCAAGACATGCCGCATCATACCGCTACCCTCAATACTCATATCGTTCTCACTTACCAGTGTCTCGCCACCTTCCTCTGCATCGCAGAAGTCTCCTCAATTCTCACGAAAAACGACCCATCCTCTCTTGCAGCAGGCCTTGTCCATTGGATCTTCTCCTTCCAGGGCGGTAACTTCTCCGCTATCCAACTCACTCGTACCCACGTCATCGGGTGCATCCTCGTCATCATCGGCGGGTCCATGCGTCTCTGGGCATTCAGGGCACTCGGCAAGTACTTCACCTTCCAAATAGCCATTCAAAAGGGCCAAGCACTTGTCCGACATGGTCTGTATTCGATTGTTCGCCACCCTTCGTACACGGCTATGATTTTCACTCATCCCGGGTGGCTCATGTGGCACCTCACAAAGGGCTCGTGGGCAAGAGAGTCGGGACTCTTGGATACGACAGTGGGGTGGGCGGCGATGTGGGGACTTATAATAATGTTCACGGCAACTGCGTATATGCTTCTTATTAATCGCCCGCCGCAGGAGGATAAGGTGATGAAAGCGGCGTTTGGCAAGGAGTGGGATGATTGGGCGAGAGATGTTCCATATAGGGTCATACCTGGCATTTTTTAATTGTAAACATGAAGAGAAAATACATACATTCACGTCCTCTGATCCTTCAACAATGCCCTGAAGCAGAAAATTATTCCCCCGATAGCCTAAGTACTTGTATCCGAATTCAGATTAGCCGGTGACTTCATGATCCTGGCAGGCCTCACCGCACCAACATCAAAGGTGCAATACGTGCCCGTAATCTACCTACATAAATCAATAACCTAAGTTCTTACGCGTCATGGTAATGAAAAGATCCTTGCTCTTTGCCATCCTGACGAACCAATTGCCAAATGTAAGGCCCCATAGAATACCTAGATACGCTACGCCCCCATTCTAATTTCGCCCAGAACGTATTACAATGAGAACAGAAATGAAGCATGTATAAAGTTTGAAAGACTCACAATACCATTGGTAACCAAAATCGCTTCAAAGGCCGACTTGTACGGGACTGAAGGCTGACCACCGTTCAAAATTTGTTTCACGTTTGCGACAATCGTGGTAGTGTGCCCGCCGTACTTGGCGGCCTGCTTGACTTCCTTCCAATCAATGATATCACCAGCTGCAAAGACACCTGGAAGGCCTTCCACCTGCAGATGAGCGTCGACCTTCACATGGCCCGTACTGCTCAAAACATTCCTCCCGGTGGTACTCAAAAGGGAGGTATTAGGTCGACCTCCACGGCAAGGGATCTGAAACCGTACTACATGAGACAATTCAACAACGATACTCGGCCAAGTAGCTTACCACAAGCTCGGAGTATAGCGGTACTCCTTTCCTCGTTTTAACATCGGCGGCAGGGTACGCCGGAATGTCAACTATTTCATCTTCAGCAATGACCTTTATGTCACGCTTACTCCACTGTTTGTCGGCACCCTTTCTGAACTTGTCTGGATAGACAGACGAGAAGAGTCGTTCCTCGCGGTGCACGATGGTAATCTTCTTGTCCTTATATACGTCCCGAATCTCCCCCGCGAGTTCTAAAAAGTGGATTAATGATTTAGCGGAGAACCATTCCACATCCTGCTTACCAGCTCCAACTGGACCACCACCGACAATAGCAATACCCTTTGCGCTCTTAATTTGATTCCTCCACTCCTTTATATGATTAATGGCGTCCTTTCGACCGTTTGGAAGGACCAAAGGACCTTCCCATGTATTTCCAGTGGCAACGATCAAGATATCGTAAACATACGAGGTGCCAGCATCGGTGGTCACTTTCCCGCCCGCACCCTTGGGATTCGGCTCAATGGCTGTCGCTGTCTCGTGAACGACTTTGGCATGGCTTGTGTTACTCGGGAACAGCTTGTCGAGGGGTATGAGTACCTTCTCTTCGAGATTTCCTTCATCAGTTACAATGGCTCTCAATGAGCCAATGTAGTGTGGATAGTACTCGCGCGCCTCGAGTAGTGTAACACTACAACCTCCTGCTAGCTGTGTTGCTATAGCTTTCGCAATTTGTGACCCTATTTTGATTCAGAGGAGGTAAGATGTATATATGGGTTGAATGGACCTCTGACTAACCTGCAGCACCTCCTCCAACCACGACGACGTGTTTTCCAGTGGACATCAAGTCTGAGGACAAAGGTTTCGTTGAAAATTCAGGATTACCAGTGTGAAGAACGAACATTTATCTTGAAAGACACCAATACATCGCTTAATACATATTTTTTCAGCAGACTTCTCTCACTCTCGTAAGATGTTGTCGACGAGAACAATTTGGTTCAGAGATCGTTGGTACAAGGAATTGATTTTTAAGAATAACTCCATCATGATCAAGTACACATCCAGTCCCAAAATAACCAGCATTTCCCATGGCCGTGAGTGCTTTTCAACACTAGAGGTTATGAGAATGAGGTAAACTCCTGTAAACAATTTACTACTTCTCCACACAGGACACTCGCTACCAAAGACCAGGAACGAATTTCCACCGCACCGTGCGTGCCCACTTTACCCACGCATCTCCAAACTCAGCTTGCAGCAACTTCTCCTCAAGGTCTGCACGTTTCAACAAAAAGACCGTGGCTGCGGTCGAAACCAATATATACGCTGCATTGTATATCCTCACGATTGCCTCTATCACTGGGGAGAATGATGATGGGATAGGCTGATGGTTGACGTGAACGAGTATCAACCCGGCATTTATCAGCACAAATGCGGCGTATCCAGGATGTCGGACGATGGAATATGGCCCTGTGGTGATCAGTTGATGTCCCTTTTGGATGCCAATGACGAAGGTGAATAGGCGCGCGAGTTCTTTGTAGCATGCCCTTCGTAAAAACGTCCCCGCGACGATGAGGCTCCAGCCTACCATGTAATGGACTGGAACCACAGAGCCTGTGAGCGGCTTGCATGTTGTGTGAAAAGGTTTCTCTTCCGACATCGCAAAGAGACCACAGAGAAGGAGGCATGTGAATTCGAGAACGCCTTCTATCCAAAAGCAAAGCTGCATGATCGGATCAAACAAATCAGCGCCCCATTTACGAAGCAAGGAAGTGTAGGAAAAGGTAGATATAAGATTAGACAGAGACGTACAGTCAACGTAGGCCCTACATTGGAGAACAATCTCTCGACCAACGGCGTGGGTGGTTGATTTTTATATATAGCCTTTGACACTGGTGGCCGTCCTGAGTAGTTGATGGCGTACACTAATGTAGCAATCAAGGGAAGCTTGTAGAGGATCATATTTGGGATACAAAATCCCCTCACTAAGGAAACCACAGACCTGAGCGTTGTTAAATATCAGATGAACCATCACGTTTCTCAGCTGCTCTATTTCTGAAATTAAAGTTCTCAAGCATTGGCCTCTGTCACAACCATCTTCAGACACAATCCAATCCGGAAAGGCATCGAGATGTCATCGCTAGTCGTTTCGTTTAAATTCGATGACAGTAAATTGATTGAAGGGCTCGGGTACTAGATATATATAACAATTGTGAATTTTGGACCCTGTATCATGTGTGCATGCTTGGAAGGAAGATAAGACGCGACAAGCGTGAACACGTTCGAGCGAGTGTGTAGTATGTTTGGGGGGAGATGCGGGGAAAATTTTATTCAAGTCTACGTTTGAGAAGTCGGGTTGGTTCAAGTTCAACATAACCTCTGATACGTGGCGATATGATGCAGGAGAGCGGTGACGATGAGAGGAATACTAGTACTTACTTATGCATATGTAATACTCGGACAGCTCTACCCTCCACACAATCAACAGGTTGAGCAGTCCTGGTAAAGAAAGGCCGAGTCATTCCCGGGCCAAACGGCGCTTCATAGATCCAAGTTTCTGCAGTACGAGAAAAGACATTGAGATAAAGCAGAGTAGCTCCCAAGTAGTTCCATGTGTACAGGTCTCCAGTCAGGCAGAACCGAGGATCAGCGGCGCGCACAGGTTGCCATACATTGAAATTCCGGTCCATGAACCACGGCACCAGCACGCGGTTAAAACTTCAGGGCAATGCAACAAAAATTCAGAGTAACACTGACACCTAGAGTTGGGAAGGATGATGGTTTCATTGAAAGCATGAGGAGCGTTGGCCGAGTTCGACGTGGCAACCAAACACGGTCATGTGACTTGTCTAAATGGATTTCGAAGTCGACAGGACGACTTCAGGGAGACTTCAGCTTATTTAGGTTATGACCAAATAACGAAGCATGCATCAGACTGAAGAAACAGTTTTATTGATCACAAGGGTATATATACAGTATAGATCAGCAATTTATATATTTTATAAGACATGCAAACGCGGAAATGAATTACGCCACTGCGGCTTCGATGACGCACTGACCGCCTGAGGCTCGAAGAGGCGAGACGCCAGTCAACTTGTATCCAGCATCCTTGAACAACTTTTGCCATTCAGTGAGACTGCGCTCCTTGGCACCAACAAGGGTAGCCATGACCAGATCGTACATTCCAGGAAGAGATTGCGACCTGGGTGGAATTGGGATACCTTGAACGGCAATTCCTCGTGCCGATGAACGAATGTTCTTGTATATCTCGATCTCGCCTTCAACGCTCGAAGCCTCAACTGGGAGGAAGGGACCGATCACGCGTTCGACGAGGAGAATTTTTGTGGGATCAGAACGTCTGAGAATTTTGAGAATTTCGATCGCCTTGTCGTCTGGGTAGTTGTGACTGTAGAGGATATGTTAGATCACATCAGGGTTGACGAGAGCTTTCGAGCTGGGTGCTTACATTACGTTAGACAAGAAGAAAACGCAACCCTTTAACTTGGCTGGTTGCTCCGTGAAGAAGTCTTGAGTTTCGAAAGTAAGTCGTCCTTCAGCCATCCATTTTTTGTTGTTCTCGCTAGGGCTTTTCTTGGCCTCTTCGACGACCGGCTCGAGGTCCTGAACAATCATGTTCAAGTTTGGATATTCGGCCAGAAGGATTTCTGCGATAGCACCGATTCCTCCTCCTACATCGACGAGGGGCTTGTCTTGAGGTAAGTCCTTGAAGCCATAGTCTATATACGAGTGATTGCCGAGATGGGTAAGTCGTCAATGGAACGTTAACATGACCACTAACCGAATGGCAGAGAGAACGTGCTCTCCGAATGGGCCATTCCACGCATGCCTTCGCCGAAGTTTCGACCACGATCAGCATTCTCTGGAAGATGCAGCCATTCATAGAGTGGTAGACCACTGTAAATTGCAAAGGGGTTCAGGGGCGCTTTCTCGCCGGTCTCCTTTGATTCATACAGCTTCTCCATGTATGTGCCGAGTTCCGCTGCTCCTAGGCGATTCTCGGTCATTCTGAAAACCGAGAAGTTAGTCCGTTTATCCATGGAGATAGCGTAAAACGACAAACAGCAAATCGAGGAATGCCTTGAACTGAGGATCATCGATCAACGTTAACGTAGCAGTTGTATTTTCGAATCGTCCAGGAGCAATTTCCTGGAAAATGCCCTTTTGGGAGAGGAATCGAAGGATACGGCCTATTTTTTGTTATCAGATAAACGAAACAGTGGGGTTCAATAGGGCTCCTTACCCAACAGATCCTCGTCCAGTTTCGTAATCGCTGCTAACTCGCTCAATGGAGCACCCTTTCCATTGGGCGAGAGCTCTTTGATATGTGCCGCAACGTCGTGTTTTACTGCTGTCTGACACGCTGCGGTCGTATAAAACTAGGAGACCAGGTTAGTATTTCGATATATGAGATTCACATTAGGTACATACCGACCCGGCTTCCTCCATTACCAGGAGATGTGGAGGGGTGACAAGCGTATTCAGCCTCTCACAAGCGATCTTGAGAACAGAGGCATAGTTGGATGCTTGATGGTCACCAAAAAACGGATAGAGGGCACGAGGATCCCCGTTAGGCTGCTCTTTAATCTGCTTTTCGAGGTATTTTCGTAATTCTGCTGCAGACTCCTCGATGGTGACCAGCAACTGGTCTAGACGAGTTGCTACAACAGCAGGAGAGTGAGCTTGAGACATTTTGATTGTGTTAATGTTGAGGAGTATGAGTAGAAGGTAACTACGATGGAGCTATATAACAGCCTGGAAGAACAGTACTGCCCTCCTTCGGGAGCTTAGCTTCTCAAAATGAAAGCTATCATTATCCGCCCACCATTCTAGTCAAATCTATAAGCGCATCAAAGGTCATGCATCCATCTGCCAACCGTGAGTATTGGGGTTACTAAGCTCACGGTATCGCCTCGAATGCTATAATTATCCACATCAATTGGCATGATACACAGAAAGTCACCCGAATGTTGATGTTTGATGATATCCATCATCCGTAAATAACATGATACACCGAGTCCCTAGGCTTCTTGCTTCGTCGATCTGATACATATCAGATCTACTGAATGAAATCAAGTTGATATGGAATTTAAATCACAGAGTAATTGAACCAATACTCACTATTTTTCAATGAAACCTCGAGTGAACTCTTTTCGTCGTTCTCATTGTGAGTAGGAGAGCATGTGGGCTGCTTCGATATTTCGCAGTCCTGCTTTGTTTAGACACCCTGATCTCCAAGGTCACTGATGAAGATTCCCGAATACTTTTTTTTTCAATGTTCTAGCCTGAGTTTATGACAGAATGCATGACTGCTGAATAACGAACATGCTCTGTCAGTGTGGTCGAATCCATGTTTTTCTAATGCCGCGGACCTCACCGGCCTTCCTCACATCATTCCCAACGGCTTCTCCCGGACATTTCGGCTGTCCACATTTTGCACGATACCATTTATGGAAATCCGTTCTCAGTCATAAATAAACGGCTCATCGCTACACCTGATGAACATTCACGGGGACCTCAGCTGACAGGAATTCGTGTAGAACTTACGAAACGGAGAAAGGGAAACAGAATTACTAGTGCAACCCCGATTTCCACAAGCAATGCCCACACTTTGAATCCTCCGAAACGCCGCATCACAGGGGCTTTACCATTGTCCGCTTAGCGGTTTCAGAGTTATGGTAGATAACACGTACCAATAACGCGCAAAAATAGCAATCACAGATTGGTATTTATCAAAGGATTAAAGAACTTATTCGATAGCAGTGCCCCTACAAAGTCTTCGAACGCCAACTATGTCTGCTCTTGATCAGGGACCAACGAATCTCCTCGATTCCACATATGGCGCTATGCTTGTGGGAGGTAGGCCATCTCATCAAAGATTTTTCGCAACGGAGGTCTAATGCAATGAACGACAAATAATAGTGCTGTTCGCCGCCTTTTTTCAAGGACTACTGACCGTGCAGGCGTTCAACTACTTTGATAACTTCCCCAATGACCGATTAAGGATCAAACTTATGGTACCCATAATAGCGCTCATGAACCTGATTCTTACTGACTTTTTACCTTGTAGGTTATAACAGTTGTGTAAGTGGAAACAAAAATTGGTTTCTTAAATCACAAATTGACCAACGATGGGCAATAAGCATTATGGATACTGTCCATCTCATCCTAATCTGTAAAGCCGCATACATAAACTTGGTCACTAATTGGGGTGTTATCGACCATCTGATGACCTCACCTATCGAGCTCAATCTTCACATTATCTTTACGGCCATTTCTGTGTTCATCGCTCAGGCCTTCTTCCTCGAAAGGTGAGAAAACCTGCTTATAGTACTCCAAGACCTCGTCTCACAAGCTGTTCGAAACCTAGGATTTGGAAGTTTAGTCATAAGAATATCTGGATCATGCTTGCGCTGGTTATCCCTGCCATCGTTCCTTACGTACTCGAAATTCACATCACTGTCCTTGTTGTGGGCAACACCTCCGTGACGGTCTACTCGAAACATGCTAATGAAGCCATTGGGATGTTCGTCACGGGCGCCTTTGGTAAGAAAGAAACTGAAGAAATGTACTCCTACTTTTACTAATGTGTTGTGCCGTACTAGCCGACTTCCTCATCGCCCTCACCACTTACTACTACCTCAGAAAGGAGAAGAGTGCATTCCAATCGTAGGTCTTTCGACGCTTCACGACGCAGCAACTATCTCTAACTGTAGCGTCTCAGCACAAGAAGTGTCGTTAGCAGAGCAATCCACATGGTTGTAGCGACTGGTCTTGCGACAAGGTAATGTAGCCTCAGACCTTATCATTCATCATGGAGAGTATCTCACAAATCCTATAACAAATAGTATGATTGCCCTGGGATCGGTTATTGGGGTACGTTGATCACATCACAATGAAGACCTAGGATTCTCATACTAAAATCATTGTCTAACTCTTAGTACTTCGCCGGACATGAAGCAGCGTTTTACTACATCGTGCGCACCGCTCTGATTTGGATATAATTTCCTGGAGAATTCTAATGAAACGAACTACAGGCCATCCATTTCCAACTAGGAAGAACATACACCAACGCCCTTCTCGCCACGTAAGCCTATATATATCATACTCATGACCGCAGAGCTGATATCATGCGACAACAGTCTCAATTCAAGGCAGAGTATGCGCCAGATGCTCCACACTGACGCCTTCAAATCTCTGCCCGTTGAGCTACGAGGCGTAAACTCTCATACAAGGACCGGAACCTTGGTGGAAGACCGCTCCAACATAGTTTGTCTCGTTCAGGAACAAACAGAATCCGATGGTATGGTGAACTCTATGAATAAGCCATCAAACGGGTCAGCTGGATATGGTAACGATAAGTCCTACATAGTTTAGGTACTAACTCTATGTAACATTGTCCTTCTTGTACGAGTAAGTAGCACCGGGGACTGTTGTTTTATCAATATCTATTGTCGGTAGGGGCATGCGTCTGGGACGACACTCAGTAGGTAGTAGCATTATTTATTTGATTATGTTGTATAACGCATAAATTATTCTTGGCAAGCGAAGCAATCGTGAATAGCCCAAACCGAGCATCAATAAGGATATCAAGTTTCAACGCAGCGGAGAACGCTCAAAGCAGGGCCTTGTACCCATAAATGCAACAGAGTTGATATCTCACTTCCCACGGTGTCTATTTATGAAAATCGGACACCGAGAAAGAAGGCCCCTTGCACAATTTCCGAGTCAGGCGCAGGTACACTGCTCAGCGCTCAACGTTCACAGCTCAACCTTGAGCATTTCCGTTCAACGGAGACCTGTCAATAATCAAATATAAATTCCTGGAGAAAGGTAACATTCGACGGTCAGAGACTCAGAGCCTCGGAGCATGTTCGGCCATATGATGCAGTCGAAGTCTATTTTTCTATGAACTTTTAAAGATCTTCCCACTAAGATCGATGTCTATTTCAGACACACCCACCAACTGTCCGCAGAATTGCAAGCTCTGAGAAATGAAGGCACTGCACCGCAGGTAGGGCTATTGCCTACCACCATGTCTCCAATGGCAGATGACTCGCCGCCAAGTGACAACGAGCGAACGACTCCCATCTTTCTCAACTCCAAAGAGGAGATTCAGAGTGATGCGGAGAAGCAAGCCGTCATCGTCAGTACTGTCCCTCAGCCGAATCAAGAACTACCCTCTGCATTAAACTTGGCCTTGATTATGGTCTCCTTGTGTCTTGCACTCTTTCTTTTTGCATTGGTATGTATTATGATTCATGATATTATGATTTATTCCTGCCATTTTACCCGCCTCATGCATGTACACACATCATAGGATAACACTATTATATCAACGGCTATTCCCAAAATTACGGCTACATTCAATTCTGTCGACGATGTTGGGTGGTATGGAAGCGCGTTGAGTGTCGATACTCTCCTTTTTTCTTACGATCTAGAGCTGACCACGATCTGAATCCAGTTATCTTCTGACGACAGCATCATTTCAGCTGATATTTGGACGGCTGTATAACATCTCCGTTAAGCGCACCTTTATTCTGGCAATTGGGGTCTTTGAACTAGGATCCTTGCTTTGTGGCGTTGCCAGAAATTCGACAACGTTGATTGTGGGTCGTGCTATTGCCGGGCTTGGGGGTGCAGGAATCTTCAGTGGGTGCTTAATTGTCATCGCAGTACGTTTTTCATTAATTATTTCATTATTTCGCGCTACTGACGCCTTGAATGCGTATGGTAGCATTCTGTCACTCTACAACAGCGTCCCGTGTACTCCAGTAGGTCCGAATGTTTATACCCTCTCATGTAATTTCTCAGATACTATTCACTAGGTCTGGTCGGTGCTACATGGGGTATCGCCTCTGTAACTGGACCACTTTTGGGCGGAGCATTCACCGATAGGGTATCCTGGAGGTGGTGCTTTTATATCAATCTTCCAATCGGGGCTGTGGTTGTCCTCTTTATGTTTCTTTTCTTCAAGGAACCCCGTTTGGAGAGGCCGTCAGGTGGGGGTTTCCTCAAACAACTAAAGAGCTTTGATCCAATCGGAACACTCCTCTTTATTCCGGGCATTATCTGTCTCCTACTTGTCCTTCAATGGGGCGGGTCGATGTTCGCTTGGCACAATGCAAGGATTATTGCACTCTTCGTCCTTTTTGGAGTAAGGCCCCTTTTGTGATCATCATGAACGGTTACTCAGTGATGTTTGTTTTCTCTGTAGGTCCTGATTTTATCGTTTATCGCCGTACAGTATCGAATGAGAGAGAATGCGACTATTCCACCTCGAATCATCAAAATTAGAACAATCTGGGCTGGAGCGTTCTTCTCTGCAACTATTATGGGCGCGTTCTTCACGCTGCTATTCTATGTATGACCTTCTTCCAGGGCAACCGTCATCTAGACAAATCTGATGGCGCTTATATTTCTCTAGCTCCCCATTTGGTTTCAAGCAACGAAAGGAGACACCGCCGTGCAATCGGGTATCCGCATACTACCCTTTATCATCAGCTCTGTCATCGCACCTATACTCTCTGGCGCTATAGTAACGCACACGGGATACTACAACCCGTTCATGATACTTGCCTCAATTATCACTGCTATCAGCTGCGGTCTTGTTACCACACTTTCAGTTGATAGCAATCCAGCGCATTATATTGGATACCAATTTCTAGCAGGCTTCGGTATCGGTCTTGGTATCCAACAAACCGCCATTGCTGCTCAAAACGTCCTTGACATGGCAGATACCCCAACAGGCATAGTAATTGTTATTTTCACCCAGTCGATGGGAGGAGCGCTTGCAGTGGCTATCGCGAACAACCTCTTCCTGAACAAACTCCTATCATCCTTACCCGAATTCGCGCCTGATCTCGATCCTCAGACGGTCATTTCACTGGGACCAACCAATCTCCAGGCCAACATTAGCGCAGATGTGCTTCCAGGGGTTCTCAAGGCCTATAACGCTGCCGTTGTTGATGCATTTTTTGTTTGTGTCGTTTCGGCATCACTGAGCATCTTGGGTTCAGGGTTAGTAGAGTGGAAGAGCCTTAAGCGAAATGTTTCATGAAGTCAGTATGTAACTACGTAGAGACAAACTCATATCTTATCATCGGACTCTTTTACTTGTGACTCTTAAAGGATTGCATTTTATCCATCAATTACTCTTTCAACTCATGATCAGGTGTGGCGGGTGTGGAACCATATCCACAGGCACTGTGATCTTATTTTAGACCTTTAGGGTTATCTAGGCTCATTACGTTTGAAACAAGTACTTACGCGAGTCTTGACATGGATGAATTTTCTCATGTATCCCCACGCTCAAGTTGCTGAGCACATCGTGAAGACCCACGCATGCACATACATCAAAATCACCCATAAATAAGACATCCCTTTTCTGTGCTTTACGACTAGTCACTCTTCGTCCATATGCCTTCAGATACCATGTTTGCATAATTCTGATCATTCGCTGCACTAAAACTGTCCGAGAAGACTGAGAATATACAATCATACTACACTAGCGAGAATTTGAGAGTTCATGATAGATAACTAAATATGCAGGCATAGTATTGCTCAACTCGTTCAGTAACCTAGGGTCTTGCGTGTCATCGTGATGAAGAGATCTTTACTCTTCGCCATTTTCACGAACCAGTCACCAAAAACGATTCCCCACAGGAGGCCCAGGTACGCTGCACCCCCATTCTATTTATAGCCATCAGCACACTGAGAAAATGTCAAAATAAAATAGAACGTACCACTCCGTTGGTTAAGAGGATAACTTCAGAAGGAGACTTATACACTGCCGTCGGGGCGGAATTAGAAACAAGACGTTTGATGTTTGTCACAATCGTTGTCGTGTGTGCCGTGTACTTGACGGCTTGTTTGACCTCGTCCCAATCGATGATATCTCCTGCCGCAAAAATACCCCGCATTCCATCAATCTGCAGATGCTGATCAACCCTAACATGACCGCGACTTGTCAGAACATTGTTTCCCAGTGATTTCAAGAAATCTGTGTTGGGACGGCCACCCCAACAAGGAACCTAATAGCGCGATGTCATTTGATACTCCTAGTTCAAATGGGCAAAAGGAACGCTTACAATTAGGTCAGCGTTCAGGCTGACGCCCTTCTTGGTCATCGCATGGGTTGCAGGGTATGCAGAGATTGTCGGGACCTCGTCGTCAGTGATGAGTGTGATACCTCGCTCCGTCCAGCGCTGGTCAACGTAGCGCCTGTACTTTTCGGGGTAAGCGGCTGAGAGAAGTCGAGTTTCGCGTTGAACGATAGTAATGGCTTTATCCTGCACTTCAAGGTGAACACACTCTGTCCAGCTGAGGAGGGATTAACGCACCTTATATACATCCCTAAGTTCTCCGGCGAGTTCTAAAGTCGAAGAATGTCAGTTGAGTGTCGATTCATAACAACCATTGGACTTACCACACCCAACAGGGCCACCACCAACAATCGCAATTCCGTTCGCATCCCTGAATTGCTTCCTCCATTTGTTGATATGGGAGACTGTCTCTGAACGAGTATTCGGGAAGGCAAGTGGACCATCCCAGGTATTCCCAGTAGCGACAACGAGCACGTCGTAGGGGTAGGTTGCACCGTTACTGGTCACGACATTCCCGCCGTTTCCACCAGCATTCGCTGAAATTGAGGCCACTGTTTCATGAACGACACGCCCATTGTCCTTGGTGAAAAGCTTGTCAAGCGGAATAAGGACTTTATCTTCGAGGCCGCCTTCCTCAGTCACAACTGCGCGAAGAGACCCAATGTAATGAGGATAGTATTCCCGAGCTTCGATGAGGGTGATGCTACTCCCATCACTCAGCTGTTGAGAGAGCGACTTAGCGATTTGAGAACCTGGAAAAGCATTGAGTATATGCGATGTCAATGACAGAGAGTCAAGGTAATTAATTGACTTACCAGCTGCACCTCCTCCAACGACAACTATTCTTTTTCCTGAAGACATATTGCGCTATAGATATTGGTTAAAGAGTAGTGGGAATAAGTGCCTGTTATACTCGTCAATGAGTTGTCTCAACAAACAGCTTATATGAGCTGCGTCACGATTGCGAAGCCTCGGAGATGATTGGTGCTAAACTGAAGAGTAGTCAACCTTTGTCAGATTTGCTAGCGTACACCATGGGAGATCGTAGCGGATATTTGTAGCCCAGGCCGTAACGTCTCGATTGCTTGGGAAAGAATGCAACACAAGGAGAATTCCTTCTTTCATCTGCTTGTCGGAACTGTGCAGACTAGTACGTAGATCGCCGAAATCCGACATATTGGCACTAACATGCGTCAACACGTTGGAAGTTGCAGGCAGATTTCAAGCTATACAGCTATTTTTAAGACGCTGTTGAGGATCAGAAGCGGGAATGTTCATGACAGTTTACACACAAGTCTATGAGTATATTTGTCCAAATTCGTGGTGGACATTTTCGCTTAAACGCCTTCGAGTTCTAATGTTGTTGATCGTCTTCCATTGTCCTATGGGATTCGAGCCCACTGAAGCTGAAATAACTGAAATCCCATCAAATCAGAGTTCTGTACATGGGTGTTTACATTTCGTGACATGAGTGCCCATCATTAGATAACTGTAAACCTTGAATACCAGGGAGAAAAAGACGAAATAAGGAGACATACCATTAAGTCCAATATTACGGTGCGGAAGAAGCTTTAACCCAATTGAGTCCCAGGTTTCCCCTTTCCAAGCGCATACATTTCCCATGCAACTCGTTTGCTGCGACGGCATCAATGGTTTCGCTAGAAGCCATGATCCCAACGAGTTGTATTTTGCTTTCAAACATCACATCGTCTGGGTTTGGGGGCATATACGCCTGAGCACAGAATTCCAGAGTGGTCGCCAGCTCCTCCTCCGTTAGCACCTTGGCTGCGGGCGTAGTTACGTCTGCCACACCCTGGATGACTGCATATGTCATGAGTAATTAGTTCCAAAACGAGAATCCTGTCATGCTAAAATGTAATAAACATGACTTACTCCCGCGGAAATGACCAAACGCGCGATCGAAATTGTCTTCGTCAATGTCGGTCAGAATGGGTTGGTCTTGAGACTTCATCTGCCGGTATGCACTAAGGACGACTACTAGGAATCTAAAATCTCGTCAATATTACCGATACAAACCAGAAAGGACTTGCCGTGCTCACCTAGTATACGAAGTCCCCAGCCGAGAGGTGTGCCACTGACACGCTTCCTCCTCAGAACAATCGCCTCGCAAAGATGCACAAATAGTGACAGCCGCTGATAGGGCTCCCGATGTTGCGAGATGAATACCATTCGAAAAGAATGGATCAATGAATGCTGTCAAATTTCAATATAAGACCCTGCGCAGTGCCTATTACTCAGAAAACGTATACCTCCAGCATCGCCCACGATGCGATACCCATTTCCCGCATATGACGAAGCAGAATAGCTGTAATCACTAGCCATTCTGACTGTTGTTGTTGGATCGGATGTCTTCAGTTGACCGGATCCTATGAGGGAGGTAATGACCGGAGCAAGACTGAGTAGAGCTGAGCGATAGAATTCGATCGAAGAGGAGGCAGAGGTCGACTGTTTCAACGAATATATTTCCTTATTCATGACGACACCTATCGACGTCGTTTTTTTGCTCAAGGGTATGAACCATGCCCAGCCCGAGCCATCTGATCATATAGTAAAACGTGAGCGACTACATGCTTACAGAGAAGGGGTCGTACCTGTGAGTGCTTCGAAGAAAGGAGAGCCTGCGCGGGATGTGCCCGGCTTATACGACCCTGTGCCGCTCCAATATCCCCACATGGCGATGTTTTTTAAGCTCTGGGTAAAGTTCCTATTCTTCAAATACTTGGTAGACATTAATCCTCGACGACCAGATGCGTCAATTAAGAAGTCGAATGAAATTGTGCCTGACTTCCCACCCTTGTCCACCCACGTTGCAGACACAGGTCGCCTAGTACCATCCTGAAAGTTGATATCTGTGACGCGCACGCCTTCGAAGACCTTGGCTCCAGATGTGGACGCATGCCTCAGAAGTAGCTCGTCTGACTCTGAGCGTACCTGCAGAAGACGCTTTACAAAACAAAACAGATTTTGGTGGGCACAGAGTAACGTACCACATTCCAGGAGTAATTGTTAGGGTCCATCGCAACGAAGTCCGTGTCTTGATCACCGAATCAGACAGGAACTTCAAGGCTCACAGGAATATCAACTCACAACCCTCTTGTTTATGCTGCCCCAACTTGAACGCTGCACCAACCTATCGAATAAGATTAAAAAAGGTTTTAACTCATTAGAACCGAGGATACCTTCTCATAAAATCCATGACCCAGAAACTTTTTCTCCAGGTCAATGAAGCGCAAGAAATGGCGCATGGAAGGGAGAAGACTCTCTCCGATATGGTATCTAGCAGAAAAAATCAGTAGAAATCGGTAACAGTGAACGCAGCCGAACCTTGGAAAAACTTCTGCTTCCAACAAGACAACGTCAAGGCCCTCCCTCCCGAGACACGACGCGGCATAGGATCCACCAGGTCCGCCTCCGATGATTAAAATCTGACTGTGAGATGGCTAAATCACGTTAAGTGGTGGTAATGCAAGACAAAGAAATCGAGAATTACTATTGGTGACATAGTACGCGTGGTTCGCTGGAGAATGTCAATCAAGAGAGTGTCGCAGAATACAGGGGAGACGCTGACCTACTTTTAATACTGGCCTGGGGCAATCAATCAGCATAACGAACATGGGAAATCATAGTATCCCTTAAGAAGGCTTTTCCCATTGCCGTCAAAGTCCAAAGATGTGTATGGCGACGCGCGTAGACCGCAGGCCAAATATAGCGTGATCATTTCACAGGAGCGTCCAATCTTGATGAGCAATTCTATAGCATCAGGAAAAAACAGCCCTGTAGCGGTGCGTGGAAGACGTCTGGTGGGTTCTCTGCACTAATTCATGTCTCACGTTGTAAATCGTTTAACCTGTCTCGAAGTTGTGTTGAGCTCTTCTCATATAATGAACCTGAAAAAACAAACCTACCATCCTATTCATATCGCAGGACCAGGCAGACCTTCAGAGGCGTAAGCTATGGATCGAACGTGTCTCAAGCGTTTGAGACGCTCACCTGATCTGCATAGAATCCAATTTGAAATGTCTCATCCAAATGCTCGTCCCAATTTCCCAACGTCCACTTCGCACAGGGCAGCGACAGCACCAGACAACTCCCTAAATGTCTCTGAGAGATATCTTTCACGCACTACTCTCGCTCACCGCAAGCGCCTCTTTCGCCTCTGGTTTCATCGGTCGCAACCCCATCCTACATCCACGCGACAGGTCAAAGCTTGAAGGAATACTAGAAAAGAGTAAAGATACTGGGCAGATCGGATGTGCAGTTTTATCAGTGAGTCACCACGCTAACTGCATGCGAAATTAAACATCCATTCATTCAAACAACAGTGCACACAACTCACCCTTGGACTCGCCGAATCACTTCTAATCATCACCAACCACCTGAACCCCACATCCCCGTTCACCCACACCATCAACTCCATATTCCTATTCAACAACAGTAACCCAACACGTCTCCATCTCTCGCCACCTCGCATCCTCGGCGCACTCATGCTCATACTTGGAGGCCAAATCCGGCTGTCTTCTTCAAATACGCTCGGCAAATTCTTCACCTATCAAGTCGGGATCCAACAAAACCACAAACTCATCACCACGGGCCCATACGCCATTGTCCGACATCCCTCATACACCGCTATGATGATAACGCACCCCGGATGCCTTCTTTGGAACTTGTATCGTGGTTCGTATGTTCGAGAGTCGGGACTGCTAAGCACACCACTGGGATTTGCGATGACGGTCATGGTGTCGATGGCACTCGTGATCTCAACCTATATGATAATAGTAACTCGAACACGTCAAGAAGACAAGGTTATGCAAACAGCGTTTGGAGACGAATGGGAAGAATGGGCAAAAAGGGTACCTTACTTACTGGTACCAGGTGTGTATTGATATCTGTATAAAAACACGTTGTCAAGTAATTGTCCTAGAGGGGAATAATACCCGCTTCGATAACAACCTGAGCAGCAGATGCTCGAAGCGGCGAGATACTCAACAGGGAATATCCAGTAGCACCAAGCATCCGTCTCCAATCCTCTAGCCCTCGTGTCCTCGACCCAAACATTGTCGCCATGATCATGTCGTAGAGAGCAGGCACGCCTTGCGATCTGGGAGGAACGTATAGTTTCCCCTCTCCACGTACCTCCGGATTGCGCAAGGACGTGTATATCCCGCGTTCACCCTCGGGCGATGTGGCTTCAACAGGCAGAAAAGGTCCCAATAGTCGATCAACGATAATAAGTTTTGATGGATTTGCGTGACGCAGGATCTTCAGAATTTCGATAGCCTTGTCGTCTGGGTGATTGAGCCTAGGGACAAAAAGTTAGAAACATAATAATAATCGAAATGTTCTAATGGAATGTGACTCACAGTACGTTGCACACCATGAATGCTGAACCCTTCAGAGCTTCAGGTTGTGGGGTAAAGAAATCGTGCGCGAGGAATGAAAGACGTCCTTCCGCCATCCATTGCTTGGCCCGATCGCTGGGCGAATCCTTCGCCGATTTTATAACCGCTTCGAGGTCTTGTACCACAATCTTCAAGCCCGGTTTGTGTGCGAGCAATATCTCGGCCGTGGCTCCAACGCCACCACCAACGTCTATGAGAGTGGTACCAGTTGGTAGACCTTCAAACCAGAAGTCTACATGTTTGTGCATCAGAAATAAGCGATGAATAAAAAAACTGACGGACTCACCAAGCGGAAGAGAATAAGTACTCTCCAAGTGGGACATGCCTCTCATAGACCGATTGAAGTTGAGCCCGCGATCAGCATTCTCAGGTCGATGAATCCAGTCATACACAGGTATTCCGTTTGAATACATAGACCAAGCCGAAGCCGGGCCCTCTGTACCATCCTGTTTAGAGCGATATTTTTCTTCGATGTAGTTTCCGAACTGGGACGCAGCGAGTTGATTTTCATACATGCTGCGAAAATATGACGTGGGGATATGGTTGAGAAATGTATATGCGACAAAATTGCGTACAGGAGGTCTAAGAACGCCTTGAATTCAGGGTCGCCAATCATCGAAGAACTAGCAGTTGTATTCGCAAATATGCCTGGATAGACCTCTTGAAAAATTCCCTTCTGAGAGAGAAAACGCAGTATGCGTGCTAACAGGGAGAAATTTTCAACAAACTATTACGAAAAATAAAAATCTGAATGAACAGTTGACTTACCCAATAGATCGGTATCAAGCTTTGCATTTGAAGCGAGGTCATGAATGTCAACACCTGCATAATCGCCTGACAGAGCTTTAATTTTGTCAGCGATGTCGTGCTTCACGCAAACATTCAAAGCAGCCGTAGTGTAAAACTAAGCATATATATCAGTAAATGTAGTCCAAACGAGACGCATAAAGACTCACCGATCCGCATTGCTCTATGACGAGGAGATGTGGAGGGGTCAACAAGGTGTTTAACCTCTCGCATGCAATCTTCATTATAGATGCATGGTTAGCCGCATCTGTGCTCCCAAAGAAAGGGAAAAGAATTTCTCCTGGCGCAAACGTTGCATACTTGTCAAGACTGGCATCCTCCTTCAGGTACTTCCTGAGCACGGTCGCTGATTCTTGGATAGTGGCTAGCAGTTCATCAAGTCTAGCGGCTACATTAACTGGATGGTGAGCCTGCGACATTTTGAAAGGATAAGAAGAATACCAGAGCATCGGTAGGATTGCTTATAAGCCAAAACTTGTTGCCTTTTTTTCGCATTTGGACGATTTTTAGACTCGGGGCTGTAACGTTGGGAAGCCGGAAACTATTTGTATCATTCATGAGAGACTATTGAAAAATGAAATGCTTCTGATTTGTGGGGCATCGTGGTAGAAAAGGCTTCTCGTCGGAGCAGCGTCGTGTGTGGTGGTGGTTGAGGAGAAAGGAGAGTTCACAATGTTCGGCATTGACCCTGATGTTCCCACATTCCGGCATCTTCCGCATATGTTCTTGCGTGTTGCACAGCGCAACCTCCCCTTCAGTAAAGATCCACCACTAGTACCATGGCCCAAACACGAAAAACGCGCAAGCACTCTGTCAACCCATACATTATCAGCGGTACTGCTCCAACTCACCTCTCCAACATTGAAAGCGACTTCGTCTCCATCAGGTCTATCGACCCCAAAGAAGTGAGCCTTAAAACCGCGCTTGGAGATCCTTTAATCGCACAAGGGCGGGGAGATATCAAGTTGACGCTTGCAAATGGGAAAACCCTCATTTTGAAGGATGCGCTTTACATCCCATTGCTGACTGTCCCTTTGTTATCCTGTTACAAGTTATCAAAGGACATTGGCGGTATCAGTGTGGAGACTACCAAAACCGGATGTATACTTCGCCACTCGGATGGACAACTTTTTTCAACAGCCACGAATCATCCAAAATACGGCCTTCCAGGCCTTGACTTGAACAACGCTGTCGATATTCCGTTGCCGGACCCTTCTGAACCACGCATGGCTTACTGTTTGACCGTCCTTTAAGGTAGGCTTCCAGTGAAAATTGACAGTACATGCACATGGATTTAACGTTTCTCTGTTTACGATATTTTAGGTCTGATATTCTTGATCACCAAGTATCATACTTCAGAATTCTCTTCTTTCGCATCTGCATGTTTTTTTCGCGTTTATGTTCGACTCGTACAACCGCATATTATATCATCCACTACCCTTAGAAATCCAGTCACGGCAGTTCTTTAAACTTGAGATTGGTAGTGAGTCATCCAGGCGCGTGCATTCGGCGCTTTTTTATCGCATGATAGAAAATATTCATTCGAATCGATTGAGATCAAATCAGCCGACGCGACCACCCAATCTAAGAGACTCAGAATAAGATTTGAAATACGCATCGCAGCCGTCGGCTCCGACACCGCACCTTTGCTTCTTTTACACCATCATATAAGTATTAAGTGCGATTAATTGAGAAAATATTCTGGAAAGGTCTGGAATCGTCAAAGCAATATACCGTTTGGGATAGATATAACCCAGAAAAGTCGCGTGATTATAAAATACAACTCCGCTCGGTGGTTAACAAGGTGCAGTGAGAGGGCCTTTTCTTCCACTTCACCATCTCACATCACCACAACACGACATCTCAGCGCTCAGCAACGATCTAAAGCTATAACCATGCCTCAGCCTCAACGAACGCGCAAACATTCTGCCAATCCATATATCATTAGCACCACCTCACCTGAGCACATTTCCAACGTTGAAAGCGACTTCGTCTCCATCAGGTCCATTGACCCGAACGAGGTGTCTCTTAGCACCCCATTTGGCGATCGTCTCATCGCACAAGGACGAGGAGATATCAAATTGACCCTTGCCAATGGAAAAACCCTCCTTCTGAAGGACGCACTCTACGTTCCAACCTTAACGACTCCTTTGTTCTCTTTCGCAAGGATAACAAAGGATCTCGGAGCTGCGGGATTGCAGACTACTGCCACAGGAAGTATTATTCTGGACGCGAATGGACAACCTCTTGCAACTGCCACACTCCATCCTAAATACAACCTCCCGGCACTCGATCTGAACAACGCGGTTGATATTCCTTTGCCGGATCCTTCAGATCCTCCCGTGGCCTACTGCTTCAGTGTCTTCTAAGGTATCCACCCTTTCAGTGAATGCACCGCGATGATTGTTATGCTGACAACGACCCAGCGCCGACATCTATATCTCGGTTGATCGAATTATCGATCCTCTTCACGACATTTAACTTGCTTTCATGAATCACGACTCTTAATCACGCTCCTGTAACATATCACCCAACACTTATCGTTAGAAAATCAAGTCTAGAATAAAAGAAGTGAACAAAGCTTCCTCAAGCTGAAGGGACATAGGTCCCGTGCACGTGGACCCTCCCCATCGGTACTTGAAACACTTGGGACAGATCTAAAGTCCTCATGTAAAACATCCAAAGCCTCTCTCTCTTGAACGCATCCCGTCAACTCATGATGAGCCATTCCTCCAAAGCCAAGCACTCCTTGCTCCCTTATATTATCAACAACACCTCGCCCGTGCATATGTCCAACAATGAAAGCGACTTCGTGTCCCTAAGACCCATCAACCCTAATGACGTCGATGCCCGCGCATTAAACAGTGGCTCTCAGATTGCGGTGGGACGAGGGGATATCAATCTTAATCTAGCAAATGGCAAGCACCTTCTCTTGAAAGACGTGATGCCAATGGAGAAGTTGTTGCAACGATGTCGAACATTGTCGATTCATCCAAATTACGGAGTGCCTGCTCTTGATTTGAGTAACGTGGTTGAGATACCACCGCCGGATCCTTCTGAGCCACGTCATGGCGCGTACTCTGCATGCAGGATTTTTGGGTGCGTATATACTATGTGGCTTATATTAGTTTCCATATACTAAAAGTCTGAGAAGGGATTGAACGAAAACTCTACAAGAAGGGTGGTGCTACTGCGACTAAACTTATCACTGCATAACGATACATCTGTACCCATTACATTTCATTCCATTCAATTCAATCTGACAACTGCTTCAATCACCGTCTGCCCAGATGACGCCCGAAGTGGGGAAAGACTCAACAACGAGAACCCAGATTCTTCAAGTAAGCTTATCCACTCTTCGAGTCTCCTCGTCTTTGCGCCGAACATGGTTGCCATAACCATATCGTACTGAGCTGGAACGACCTGAGACCGCGGTGGCACGTGGACCCCGTGGATAGTCCCCACTCCCTCCCATGATGCTCGCATGTTGTTGTGGATCTCCTGTTCTCCTTCTGGCGTTGTAGCCTCTGTTGGGAAGAACGGTCCTAGTACTCGATCGACTATGAGTAGTCTTGAGGGATTGGACCTTCGTAATGCTTTTAAGAGTTTGACTGCGTTCGCGTCCCGATGGTTATGCCTTCGAATAAATGAAGAAGGTCAGCTCGATACGGGGATTAAGATTTTGTCAACGATAGTATACGCACAATACGTTTGAAAGCATAAACACGGCACCATCCAAATACTTTGGTTGATCGCTGAAGAAGTCTTGTACTTGGAATATAAGACGTCCTTCATCCATGAACCTCTTGATATTCGCAGTTGGATTCTCAGTCGCTGACTTGACCACTGATTCCATGTCTTGTAGGACTATCTTGAGGTTTGGATACGCCAACAGCAGAATTTCGGCAATGGTCCCTACACCGCCGCCAACATCGACGAACATGGATCCTTTCGGAAGAGCGCTGAAGTCGTAGTCTGCGAACGGGAAGACTAATGTCACCAACGTTCGAAATATGAAAAATTGACAATCGCACCGTATGGCAGAGAAAATGTACTTTCGCCACGAGCTTGACCCCGCATCGCCAGATTAAAGTTTTTTGCTCGATCAGGGTTTAGTGGTAGGTAGTCGTACCATTCATTTCCAGTGGCCATTGCAAATGGACTGGGAGTTTTGCTTCCTGAGCCTGAGATACGAGCCCTATAAAGCTCCTCTGCGAAGTTTCCAAGTTTTGGAGCTCCTACTCCGTTATCTGTTATCCTTGTCGATCGACCAAGTTAGTTATCACTTAGGAGCATTATTGAGCGCGAGATAACTACCATAGATCCATGATGGCGTTGTACTCTGGGTCGTTTATCATGACTGAGCTGGCCAGTGTGTTTTTGAATACACCTTTCTCAACCTCTTGGAAAGTTCCCTTTGTTGAGAGAACACGAAGTAATCGACCTATACACCTGTTAGCAGTCCATCAGGTCAATACCAAGTGACAACATACCAAGAAGATCCGCATCGAGCTTTGCAGCGGCCCCTAACTCCTCGATGGGTACACCTTTGCCATCCTTATCCAAATCACGAATATGGTCTGCGACGTTGTGTTTCAAGCAAATATCAAGAGCAGTCGACCTATAGAACTAGCGCGTGGGCCAGTCACCAGTACGGTTAGCACTCTTCTCCTAAGCAATTCATCCCATATCTCGGACTCACCAGCCCAGCACGCTCGACGATCACATTATGAGGAGGAGTGACCAGAGTATCCAACCTCTCACACGCAATTTTTATCCTCGAAGCATGATTGGATGCCTGAGCATCGCCAAAGAATGCGAACGGATGATCGACTTTTAACTTTTTGTCTTGGCTTTGAGTCTTCAGATACTTTCGAAGTTCTGCTGCGGAGCCTTCCAAGGTTTTGAGCAGCTCAGTTAGCCGGGCTGCGACGACGGCTGGGGAATTGGTGGATTGAGACATGACGGTGACGGTGCTGATGGATGGGGTGATTTGAATATTTTGCGATGGGTGTCCGAGTTTTAAGCACGCTTTGCGTGTGAATGAGCATTGGGCTTGCTGACATGTGGATTAGCGAGATATCCGCGTCATCAGGTCACTTCTTAACCTCCTCGGATTATGTATTTGAGAATGAAAGGCGCATCAACGATCCATTGGTTGTGTTTAAATCCGTCAAAGGAGAGTATTTTTTCTTCTTCTTCCTTGCTCATATATAATATATAGCTAGTTTATCTACGACATTTGGGAATACCCATTACAATAGGAATTGTCTACGATTAAAGAGCACCGTTGAGAAGAGAAGAGGCCTATATATAGCGGTCGCATATGGTAACCGGACTCGCTAATCTGAGCACAAAACGACTTCGATAACATGTCGCAATGGAGCTCGACAAGATATGTATTCGTTTGATTGATTCCATCAATCATACATAGCCCGTAGGCAGAGACTGAGAGCTCAAAATTATCTGTGCTTATTTTAAGATGAAGCGGTTTCGGGGCGCGCGCGTCTTGCCATGCCCTGGAGCGGTTTGTTGTCTGGTCGCAGTGCCGAATTGCCGAGACGGCATGTGCCGCAAAGTGTCACACGACCATTTTAGGAAATTTCAACCACCACCGAACGCTTTCACTCCTGACAACGATTCAATCTAAACCTTGCTCACCAGTTTTCGCTATTTCCATTATCTACCCTCATGATGCTCTTATCGCGTGAAATTTTTACAGTGCATGCACTTTGTGCACAGGCCACGTCATCTTGTTGTCGGACTCACTGGCAGTACGAATCGTGATCGTTAGGCTTACGGACTCGGACCATCTACGTTCAAATAAATGGTGAGCAGAAACTCTTTGTTCGCTGAGGAAATCTAAAGCATCCATATAATAGATTGTTTTTCATATATTTGCCCAAGGTCTTGTTGCGTCCTACCATGTTCAAGATCTTCGTCTATATTGAGAGTGAATGCTTCACGGCCATCCACGGCGAATCTTCATTCAAACGGATTAAATTTGCCACCGGCAGAGTTGACGTTCCGATAAAAAAAACTCTGACAGCACAACTTGCGTTATCGATTGGAAAATGCTGTGAGGCTGACTGACATAGAGCTCTTATTTAACCAACAACGGTGGATACGTACGAATTGCCCATATAAATTTTCATCCAAGAGCCGGAGGGACGATCCGAAAAGTGCTGTGCCCTCTCGTCTTCTGGATTGAAAATGTGGCAGGATGGCCGATAACGATGGACTGGAGAACACAGGTGAGTCGTGACTATATTTACCTTCACATACAAACACTCGATCGCTTATTCTGTTTCATATAGTTTTTCGGTTCTAGAGCATCTTCTAAATATCCCTTTCCACGAATATGACATGGGGTCCGATACTCCTGGATGTACTTAAGTTGCTCACTGTGAGTGTCCTCTTGTTTGATTGACCATCACTATTGACGACAAAAATGGCACCAGTCTTAACCTCTACTTATGGCGTATGGCTGGTATCCCTGTTCCTCGAGACGATGTAATTTTTTCCGTCATCGCTTGGGAGTTTGTTTGAATGACTATATCCTAGACTATACGGCTGCGGTCTTCTCCAAGCCTGGCTCTACTTCCATTGGTATCATGACGATCGCATCTTGATCCGAGGAATGGTGCGTTCTCTCTCTGGTGAGGATGTCCTAAAAGTGCTGATCTCGCCACACGCTAGGTTTTGCTCCTTGTGTGGGTCCTATCGTTCATCGATGAACACTAACTGGAACATTGTCGGCTCATGTTTGTGTCTAGGGTGTTGGAAACGCTTCAAATTGTGTTCATTTTTGCGTCTACGTATTCATGTCTTATTATCCATTTTGGAGATTTCGCTTATTTGCAGGAAATCAATTGGTGCGCTATGATCCTCCTCTCAATTTCGGACACGAGACTCACATCTTAACTTTGAAGGGCTGATGAAGTGAGTTATATTTACGACCCCTGAGTCCTAAACTCCTTCAGTTGATATGTGCCATTCACATTAGGCCCAGTTCCCTACGGTATGTTTACCTTTTCCTGTCAGTACACATTCATCGTTGAATTGTAAAACCTTTAGTACATATCAACGTTCATTGTTCAAATGTAAGACTTAGAAGGCGAATCTTATACTGCGCCACACTCAGTGTCATATTTTCACGACGCAGATATTTCGCGTCCTGCATCTACATATGTATGTCCTTCTTCATCAGTCTCTGGAAGATTAACAAACTATCTACGGTTCAGTAAAAAAAGAGGCGAAAGTCTTACCAGCTCTCATCGTACGCCTTTTCCCCGTGAAGAGATTGTCAAGTGATGGGCTCAAATGTCTTTATCCGATAGGTTTCCCTAGCCATCACTCAAGTTGGTCAGTCAATCCTCCAGTGACGTCAATTATTGTGCTCTTACTCTTCTTTAAACTTAGTCACAGCTATTGGTACGCTGATCTTCTTCGACTACCCTACGGCACTGACATCCCCGCGTGTTTGTCATTGTTCGTGATTATCGACTTAGTTCAAGAGGTCAAACTGTAGGTGTTTCTTTTTTAAAAAAAAACCAGTCCTGTATCCTTGACTCATAGCATGGCCTATTAGCGTCAAGCTCAACTTGTGGAGTACGCTTAGCACCACTAGCGTATGTACTCATAAGATCATCTCCAGTTTCGCAAATGCTGACAACTTTATCAAGTCAACCTACGTTCTTCAAAGTGCCGCCACACTCGCATGCGATCTACTCATTACTGGTTCTCTATTATTCCGCTTGAATAGTTCGAGAACGGGACTCAGGTCGTACGTTGCGTTTCATTGTTTTGCATTCTTTTTGATAACAATGAACAATGTCATTAGAACCAATTCGTTGCTTGACAAACTGATGATCAATGCGATTAACAGAGGAGGTTTGACTGCTTTTGCAGCGGCATGGAACCTGATTTTGGTGCGTTCTCCCGCAAAAATACTGCCGCATTTACTCACCGTTGATCTTCGATAATTTGAACAATGCTCAGTTCATTGCGATTCCCAACACATTTTGGTTTGTGATCGGATACTTCATCAGTAGCAAGTGTACGTACATTTATGCATATTCCAGAAACATCACATGGATAACGATGTCAATATAGTATACATGAACAGCGCATTGGCATCGTATGTTGGCTCTGCTGACAAAACCCTCGGCTGATTCGACTCATTTTTGCAGTCTCAACAGCCGACAACACATCCGAAATCAATTCACGAACGTCACTCCTTCTGAACCATTGGAGTTCAACGTGTCTCAAATGCGCACAATGGATACCTTTCGTGCCGAAACCAACATCAATGCAGGTTCAGATGTGAATATGCACTCGATTTCAGCGACATTCGACCGAAGGATGTTCGAAGTCTCTCTCACTGGTGTAACTGTATCACGTCCGAACGAAGTACATGTTGGTGGTAGCGAAAGGGTGAGTGATCTAACACATCACTGTAGCTTGTCGTTGGTCTGATTACAGGAAATCTAATCGCAGAGGACGAAAAGAAGACAAAGCTTCGTTGAGGGGATGGTATAGGATCGGTTTTCAGCTGCAGGAACCGATGCATTTTCACAATGATGCTGAAGTCTTCGAATCGTATTAGTAGACATACCTACTGACCATGGCCAGCTCCAGCATCATAATGCTGAGCCTTCTCGTACATTTAGACCGCATCTTGTAATTGAGCACCTCTTTATCTCTCGATAGCGTGACAACATTTCATTTCACTACTGGGGTTGAGAGTAGAGACATCCATTGCGTTAATCACCATTCCAGATGATCATAAATGGAGATAGCAGTCAGTGGTGGGGTATTCACTGATCGATTAGTTGGCTTGGTTTGTACTAGTTTACAATCCATACCGAGCACTGGTGCTCGGATGGTATGCCATGATGAGCGATATAGCCAGCAGTCCAGAACATAACTACCAAGTTCACGCCAAAGCAGGTGCTTTAATCGCAGTTGAAAATTTAGTTGACTGCTTTATATCAAGTCTGAGGAGAGCTCCTCCAACAGCCTGCCAACTGGATACTACCTTTTGAAATTATGAAGCATTGTTAAGTATTAGCTAGATATTAAATGAGGGACGGGGTAATGCTTATGATCTATAAAGTAGTATGATCGGTACGATTGCCAACCCAAACATCCTCAACTCAAGGCATAGCATGAAGAATGGTATTTAGAGGCCAATAGAGACAGGGGAGCAGCCAACATTAACGAGACCATCTGGAAACGGGGGTTAGCAATTTTTTTGAGATGCCCAGGACAGAGACCTACCGAATTGGTTGCCAGAGCAGCAAACGGGGCATTTAGATACGCCAACAACAGACAAAGGAGAGCAGTGGAGGCCGACTGGGCCAGTGAGAGGTTCAGGAACGACACCGATGAGGCTCAGGATGGCTTCGTAGCTCTCGTCTTCAGCCTCGAAGAGCTGGTTGCCTATCGCCTGGTGAGATGGACAATAATGAATATTTATTGAATGCTACTTACAGCACTGGACGGGACCAGTGTTGCAGGAGTTGCTGATAGCACCTGGGGCGCCGGGGGCAGCAGCGACAAAGATGGCCATGGTGGCAGCGGTGAAGAGGGCAAGCTTGGCAAACATTTTGACTGAGAAGGACTCGAGAGGGTGAGTTACGAGAATGTGTTGGGTTGCAAAAGCGCGGAGAAAAAAGTTGTTTGACTGAGGAATGACTTAGCAGCTATTCCTCCTTCTTATAGCATCGACCTCCGCCCCAACAGGAATGGAAAGGCTTGCGAGCTTGAGTATTATCATCGACCAGTAACTCGTGCAGTCACAAAAATCAGCACGAACGAGCGCTGGTGTGCACGAGGCTGGAGCAAATTCGGGATTCACCGCGCCGACATCAACGGATCATCGGCAAATCGGCTGACGGATCAGTGATACCAAGCCGTTCCATCAGTCACTGCATAGTCACTAGTCATCCTCCATCGACTACTGGTGCGCATTTCTTGGAATATGTAGATCTTAAAAATATTCTAAATAGGTTCTGTGAATGAGCTTTGCGAGAATACGGAGCCTCACCCCGACAATAAAATTCCCGACACTTCTCCGAGGTTAGCTTGGCAACCGGGATACCTGCTGATTCTGGTCACTGATGCTAGTGATGCCAACGCAGTGTCACGCTGACAAGCAGTCCCTGCCACGGACGTTGTCCTCTGCATCACTGTCAACACCACCACCACCCTTGGATTCAGGGTCTGCTTCTGCACGACCTCTATCCCCAGAACCTCATCCTAATCCACAGTCGTTCGTTGAATATAGGTCTGGGTCAAAGCCTCAGGCCAAGCTGTCCTTGTTGTCTGCTTCATCATCTGCTCCAGCGGGCCCTGCTTCATCTTCTGCTTCATATACCATACTATCAGCCACACACAAACAACCCAACATCAATAATAATAGCCATACTAACAAAAGCGTGATGCTACCAACACACAACGGCCCAACTACACCAACTGCCCCATCGCCTTCGCTGCTACGTCTTGTAAAAAACCCTCAGCAACAACCGTGGGGTCGTTTTCTTACTCGATGGCTGCTACTAGGAATCGTGGTGGTGACGGGAATATGGTTTACAGGACCGATATTGAGAGAGCTAGTGATGCCAGGGTATGAGGGCACACGTACGGGGCTTGGAGGAGACCTTGATCTAGGAGGAGAGGGTGTAGGGAATGGGGACAGACCGCCGCACGGGAGACCACATAGACCACCTCTACCGCCTACGCCGGTAACACCTCCGGGGAAACAGGGAGATGATGTGGCCGTGGACCTGGAGGTGTGGAAGAAGAGGAAGGAGGAAGTGAGGGAGACCTTCAAATTTGCGTGGACAGGGTATTTGGACAAGGCATTTCCTCATGACGAAGTCTTGCCGGTGAACGGCGGGAACACAGATAAGTGAGTTATTCAAATAATGATTATTTTGCTTTAGTTTTATTATCTCTTTAATTTCTCCACTTCATTCGTTGGCTTTCCTCTGTTCTGTCCGTGGCATTAAATGGCTCATCGCTTTTGACGCGTTTCTAGGTACAATGGCTGGTCTGTGACACTTTTTGACTCGCTGGACACGATGTGGATCATGGGATTGAAGGAGGAATTCAAAGCTGCTGTGGCTAGCATCAAAGACAAGCATTTCAACGCGACAAAGGTATATTTTTCTCGCTTTTCTTTTTGTTCATTGCTAAATGACTGTCATTAATTCCAACAGCCTAACCATTACGCCCCATTCTTTGAAACAACCATCCGGTACCTCGGTGGTACTCTCTCAGCATACGCACTTTCCAAAGAACCCGTCCTCAAAGACCTAGCAGCGGAACTTGGGGACCTATTAATTCCAGCCTTTGATGGTACAACGAGCGGGCTACCTGCTTATTCCGTGAATGTAGAAACGTAAGTGGGGATTTTGTCGCGATTTATTGGCATTTCTTTGAAAAGTACGACGCTAATGGACGACTATAATGAATTTAGTGGCAAGGTTTTGGCAGATGCAGGAAAAAAGACTGTGTTATTCGCTGAAGCTACGACGTGTCAGTTGGAGTTCAAGTACCTCGCGAAGATTACTGGCAAGAAGGAATATTATGACCGGGTGCGTTTCTTCCTAATTGGCTTCGTCCTTTGCTGCAGCGCAAGTAATTGACCTTGTTTCTATGTAGGTTCAAACTGCCATGCAGGTCTTTTATCGCGCAAACGTGAAGGACGGCTTATTCCATGATAACTGGGACTTCCACAATGGATCGCCACAGGGTGGTAAGTGTTTTCATTCTCTTCTACCATTCTTCTACGTACATGGCATCTTTGCCCCGCCTTATTCCCCTTGATTCAATCTTGATTTTTCTCGTTCATTCGTATCCTAATTACCTTTCTTTTAGCCCATTTCACGATTGGAGCCACAGCGGATAGTGGATACGAATATCTCCTTAAGCAATGGTTGCTCAGTGGCGACGTTCAAGCCAGAGATCAATGTACGTTTTACTTCACGCTCACCTCTCTCCAAAGTTAAACATTTCATCTTTCTAGACATCAAATCCGCCAACGGCATCATCAAAAACCTTCTCTACATCACCGCCAATCGTGGTCTGGTATACGTTGGCGACATCGTAAACGGCCGCTTTGTCCACCGCCTCGAGCATCTCTCGTGCTTCCTCCCCGGCGTATTCGCACTCGGCGCACACATGCTCCCGTCGTCCGCACTCTCTGACGCTGAGCGTACCATGCACCTCCGTGCTGCGAAAGCGCTAGGCTACACGTGTGCGATCTCGTATGCAGACCAAGTGTCTGGGTTGGGCCCTGATGAGATGAGCATGCCTGGCACGGGCAAGTTGTGGATTGACGAGGTTGAGAAGTGGGAGAAGGCGGGTGGTGAGAAGAGCGAGAAGGGAGAGAAGGGCTGTCCTGGGTTGACTGAACCTGAACGAGAGGGTGATTCAGCCAAGTGGGATTACTTCAATAATTGGCCGAATGCGTATTTGTTGAGACCTGAGGTGAGTATCACTATTTGTTTGATTTCCTTTCCTTTCGTTTTGTTTTGTTTCTCTCTTGTGGATGAGATCGTGTGCTGATGTTAATTTATTTTTGATGTAGACTGTCGAATCGATATTTGTGCTTTATCGTGTTACCAAGGATATTAAATGGCGCGAGAGGGGATACGCGATCTATCAGAATATTGAGAAACATGCAAAGACGAATCACGGGTATTCAAGTATGCACGGCGTTACACAGGAACATCCGTCGCAAATCAACGACATGCCGAGGTGGGTTAACCCTTCCTTCTTCTCGTTGTATTTCATTTCGTGTCTGACGTCTTTTTTCTGCTCTGTGAACACACAGCTGGTTCCTCGCGGAAACGCTCAAGTATCTATACCTCCTATTTGACGACACTGATACCATCACTTTTGATAAGTATGTGTTTAATACTGAAGCCCACCCATTACCGGTGTTTGAGTGGACGGGAGAGGAGAGGAAAAAGTTTGGAATCGAGGTGTGAGGGTTGTCAGGGTGGTGATACCTGGATCTGTATCTTTAGGGAGTGTCAGCGTTGTTCGGTGCGCGGCGATGTGCGATATCTATCTAGTTATTTAGATTATGTTGATTGCTGTATATCATAATATTCCGTTCGAAACGACGATGACAACTCGCTCGACTGCTTCAGAGCACATGCAAGTTATTGCTAGCTATGATAGCGATACTTATAAATATATTGTTTTCTTCCCATCATAGATCAGGATTGTTGCTACAAAGTTGAAGCGTAGATTCGGGTGCACAGCCTGGCGTTGACTGTCATGTGCGGGCGCTTACTATGGCTTAGACTGATAAATGACCACGCGTTACCCATCACCAGACTACAGATCGCTTGCGACACATAAACCCTGAAAAGATGTGTTGCGCGTGGATGCTGAACGGCGTTTTCTGTATCATCAATGTACCGCATGCTGCACTCAGTCGAACGGGTGTAGCATGAAGAGGCGTTTCAACTAGTACTTTACTTCGCCGTTTTCATCACGGTCTTGTACGGCGATCCAAGGATCATTATGATGGGCGCTGGATTTCAGCGGCAATTGAATGCGGTACCGGTCGTGCGGATTGTGAAGATAAGACGCTAATCAACGTTCCATTAATATTAATCTTTGTTGCATGCTGTATACCGACTACTAGGAATCTCCCTGGCAATGGTTCACTGGTTGCGTCTAAGACTCTAGCAAGATGATCAGCTGGCCCTACGATGAATCGAGATGCATGTGTTCGTGATTCTGGTATTACATTCCACAGTGCAGCTGAGATCCATGGTTGCGGACTCTTGACTTCTGTCTAAATATCAAGATTTAGTTGGACCGTTTTCAAGGCGTGAGGATGATTGGAGAACAACTTGAACATCATATTGTAAGGAGCGCTACCGTGACGCGTACTCTACAAAACAGTATCAAGAACCTTTCTTAGACCTTTTCAGCTTTTACCGGGGACTTGGTGGAAGGAGACTTGGGACCAGGTCCCTTTGCTTTCGGGCTTCTGCTACCGGATGCAGATTTGACGGCAGTGTCGACCTTCAAGTCTATCGAAGGTTTGCGCGTCTTCTTTTTGGCCAGCGCAGCGAATGCGCTCAAGTCTGCAGGGCTGGTGTGGGCCGTGGTATCGAACAAGGCCCCACGTTTCGCTGCCTTTTTCACCGCTTCATCATCCTTCGCATTTCGACGGACCAACCGATTTTCGAGCTCTTCGACGAGCTCTCGAGTTGAAAATCGGCCCATAAAATTTGTAGGTAGCTGGTATGTTTCAACGCTACCGTCTCTACGTGAAAAGAGGCCATCGTAGTCGGCTTCTCGTCCGTAAAAAGGATCGTATGCCTATGTTATTCGTCGCTTTAGTACTGATTTTACGTTGACCGTACATGACACCATCCACGACGTACCTTCACAGACATGCAGAGAGTCAATAGTATTGCGATTGCAGAGTGAGAAAGATATTGCATTGTTGCTGGAAAACGCTGTATAACGAATCGGTAATTTCTGATGGGATTTATTTTGGATTTATTCATCTAAAGCTCGGGACTTAAATACCGAGAAATAGATTCTAAAATCCATTGTAAAAATTTCCAAGGCTGGAATTTGGTAACCAAGAGCTTGAAACAGCCGTTTGTCTCCTGAAGGCTGTAGTAAACTATATAATCAGATTGATTCCTGAGCTTACAGACTGAGACTTCATTTTCAAGGGTGAACAAAATGAGCGCCAACCATGTTGCGATTCGTATAGCGCCACCGAATTGAATTAATACGAATGCGTGACTTTGCATCCTTCATTTTAACTAATCATTTGTTCAATATCTTTGCTCTAAGTACTCTGATAAACGTAAGTTGTGGGACTGGTGGTAAGATAGTGGTACTCACCGTGAAACGCTGATGAGAGAGGGATCCAATGAATGGGGTCTCATTTGGTTCTAAGACTACATGTATTATGTACCATCTCAGATGTGCAATTCACCCGAACTATACTCGAGATCTTGATAAGCAAGAAGATTGGATACTAATCGCTATAAATACGAAGATGAATCGAGGAGAAACATACCATCTTCCAGTTCAACAATCACTCCTTGCACACCAGTCAAACGATAAAACAACCCCTATTACACCATTGGCACAATGATTGTGACCTTCTCGCTTTTGTTCTTTTTAAACGTCCTTCTTGGTGATATATATCCCTATCTATTTCACACAGGCATTGGACTTACGCATCGAACAGGCTCATGCACTATGCACACTGTATCACATCCCGAAGAGGGACATATTACTTTCGATTTGTCCCACACGAGCCAAAGCAGGCCACTTGTCCGCCTCGCTGAGCACCACGAGCCAGCTCTGAAAGAAGGTATTCTATTTTGCATGACCTAAGCAAGTAGCTGACGGTCACCAACCGCTCCCACCAGTCAACACACAACTTCAATACATGTTGTGGAACGCGCATTGGGCTGTTCAGACCGATTTAAAAAATGCAGAGCAGAAAAGGTATCACGAAGAGGCGAAAGCAACTATTAATACCGTCTTTGGCGCATCACCCGACTACAAAATCATTCACCAGTGGACGACGAGCCTGCTCGCGAAGGCCACCATCAAGATTGCCCAGGACAACATACCCAACAATGATGCTGATACTAAGGACACAATGGCTGTTACCGACCCACAAGATCATCGGATTTACATCTTTGAACTGTATCATCGTGACAAAGTTCGAGGGCAATCCATGACGGATGTCGCTCGTGCCAGGATTTTACTGCACGAACTGATGCATTCCGTTTCGTATGCGTACGATTGGTGGACGATGGACGCTGACGGCAACGTCAATTTTGTTGTTGCAGAAAAGGTGAACAAACACCTGGCAGCGCGAGCAAAGGCGAAGCAGCAGAGAAACGTGCCTCTTACTGAGGATGAAAAGAGAGACGTCATCACAACGCCTTTGATTAACGGATGTAAGTCTCCATACAGTTATGCCGGTCACAGCACGATTGATCGAAGGGCGTTGCTTCACCCATACTAGACTGGCATTCAACGTACCAAGCTCTCAAGGAGGCGGCTTCCCACAAGATGCATATGAATGCCGACACCTGGGCCGTGTTCGGCTATTATTCTCTGTATCGGAAGCTCCCAACTCCTGCAGGCGCAGATCCTAGTTGTTTTGTTTGGTCCAGGCCGGAAAGCTTCAAGTCGAACGTTGAAGCGTTGAGTCGGTCACCATATTAGCTACTAGCATCCATGTATGAGAAGTCTAAGATGAACGACCAAATTGCGAAGAGTATTGGATCTGCAAGATCTTCCATGTACGACTTTCAGCGGCAGGGTCAAAACTAATCGACATATAGGAATGTGAGAGTGAAAAACCAATTGATTTTGAGATAAATAGAGCGTAAAAACAGCTTTGGGTACTCGGAACCCTTGGCTTCTGTTTCCTAGTTATTACGACCATGCTGTGGCCCAACGCTACATTCTTGTAAGTCAAGAAGCATCCTTCCGTCAAAAGCAATCGCTGCTATTGTCCAGGGTCACGATCTCAGTCTCACAATCCGAGTCGGATAAGTCCTTCGCCCAAGCGTTGTCAAAGATGATAGCCAATCCTTGGGATTCGCGTGCTTCTTGCCGAGAATCATTGAGAATCATGCGGCATGTCTATAGCATAGATCAGAGGGGGAACCTTGGGAAAAATAAATGGACGTACGACAATCGAGATAAGTGTTTGCGGCCACCTAAAATGCCCATGCATGAGCACAGCAACTTAAAAATAGGCAAAAATGTGCTCACAATAAGATGAGACCTGGTCGAACTACTCCGTCGAAAACAGCGATTGGGGTAAGTATGATTGTTAGGGCTAACAGCATAAGATCGTAAATCAGTGGTAATGCAGGATGTTAGGGACATTTACTACGCACCAAAAATTAACCCGTAAATGTAGGTATTCTCATATATAAAAATGGCGCGTGTCCGACTCCCCAAAGGGCCACTCGTCTTCTTCGTAACTAGACCCCACAGGACGGTCTGTGTCAACATTGTATTGCAACTGAAGAAATATCGATATTAGCTCCGCAATTCGTCTGAAGGGAAGTCTGGAACTTACACTAGGATCATAATCCTCTTGTCAAACCCAATGATATTACAAAGGGGGTCGAAAATGTTTTCTTGTAGATAGGAATGTGAGAACCATATGTTGCACATAAACTGGAGAAGAAGAAGGCCGAGCACAAGAACGCCAATCTTCCATTCACGGCTGTACAGATCATAGACTAGATTTGTCGCGTCAGAGCCTGAGTGTGGTGTGAAGAGAGAACGTACCTCTGGAGACCACATTTATGTTCAACGCAACCAAAGACGCCGAAGCTCCGCCCAGGAGACAGCCTGCCCAAATTTGACACACCGTGCCTTGCACTGGAAAACGGGATAAAGGGAACAGCACAGTTCCAAAATTAACGCTAATGGGAGACGTCAGGTGCTAGAAGGGAATATGGGTAGAACACGATTGGCACCATTGTGCGAGTAGAAAGAAGTAACGAGAGAATATGTATATGATGGAAGTGAGGGTGACTTTGGGGGCTCTGTGAGCGATGACCAGGACAGAGGTAATGAGCTTACTTCATTTACAAAACAAGGATGACGGACCTCCAGATATATCTGTATTCCAAGGGTAATGTAGCGATATACTCCCAGAACAGGATTATGACAGACCCCACTGTCGTTTGCACCAGATGGAATCGCAGGTTAAACGGTTATGGTCGTTTGGAGTTGGGAGTGAGCGATCAAACAAATGACAATTGGTCAGCATTTTGCGTTCAAAAGTGGGGTGGACGCCAAAAGGTGGGAACGAACAGTTGGGAAATGAAATGAAATCAACCACAATATGCGGGAAAACGTATCTAGCATTAACGTCAACTTACATGCCGCGTAATTCCGGAGGAATAATGTCTTCTGGTCGTCATACATCGAGGCCTTGGCTATTCAGCGAGGGCCTCGTCGATTCTACAACGTTGAGTGAGGAGGGCCACCGTGTGTCAGAGAGGAGGCAGTGATGAGGTGGTGGAAGACGGAGAAGAGCAGGTGTGGGAGTCGTTCAACGCGTTCTATGTGCAAGGGGTGCGTCGGTTGCTGAACACCACCAACTTTCACATAGACCGTCAGGGTTGCGCTCAACCGGGTAATTCAATGAGATTTCAATAGAATTTACGGTGTCTTTTACCGTCGTCCGACTTGTGAGCAACTTGTGGGGACCATGGGCAAACCATGGGCCAACCATGGGATGATGTCGAAATGACAAATCACCGAGGAGGTTCAAACTTGCGGGATCACCAATCGGAGAAGCTCGACGGGGAGTCTGACCGCTGACCTCCCGCTGATTCGTTGACCAACATTTGCAGCAGCTGACAAGCGTCGCTGCGGGCTCCCAACATGTCAATACTTAGTACTTAATGGTCATTCTTCCGATTTCATGACAATTCATACGATGTTGGTTTTATTTAGGGTATGTCAAAAGGATGGATTGCGATGCAAAATTCGGAAAATCACACTGTTCGGAGTCAGACACAAACCAGTCCCTCATTCCTTAAGATTGCCAGTGGAACAAGTAGCCGTCTCCACCCACGTTGTCACGCTCAGGCTTCCGAAGGCATCATCCTGGCATCATCAGTCGTCCCAACCACCAATGCCCCTTCTTATGTTGTTGAGCGCGAAACAATTCCGGAATTATGAAGTTTATTTAATTCAGCATTATCTGGATATCAAGTGAACGGCCGGGATACGCAGATGATCTACAAAGTAGTGGTGTGATAGTAGGTACGATCGACAACCCAAACATCCTCCAACCAAGTCATAGCATCAAAAATCGTATTTACAGGCCAAGGGCGACAGGGGAGCAGCCAACATTGACGAGGCCATCTGGAAACGCGGGTTAGCAATATTTTGGAGACGCTCAGGACAGATACTTACTGAATTGGTTGTCAGAGCAGCAAACTGGCTGGCTGGTGCATGAGGCGCCGCTACCGAGGCCAATAAGAGTCAAAGGAGAGCAGTTGAGGCCGACTTGACCGGTGACAGGTCCAAGAACGACACCGAGGAGGCTGAGGATGCCTTTGTAGCTCTCGTCTTCAGCCTCAAAGAGCTGGTTGCCTATCGTCTAGTTAGATAAAGCATAATGAAGATAAAATGAATGCTACTTACAGCACTGGACAGGACCGGTGTTGCAGGAGTTGTTGATACCGCCTGGGGCGGGGGCAGCGGCGACAAAGACGGCCATGGTGGCAGCGGTGAAGAGGGCAAGCTTGGCAAACATGTTGACTGAGAAGGACTAGAGAGGGTGAGTTAAGAGAGTGTGTTGGGTTGCAAAAGCGTAGAGAAAAAAGCGAAGTTGGTTATTCGACTGAGGGATGAGTTAACAGGTATCCCTCCTTCTTATAGCATCGACGTCCGCCCGCACATACCGGGACGAGCTTGGATTTTGATTGTTTTTTTTTTTGTAAATCACCTTAGCATTTGCCTGGCACCAATCGTTTGAAGAAGGTAAAGAACATAAGGGTTGGTTATACTTTTGCCAGGAAAATTGAAGTGTTTCAGCCAAAGAGGTTCACTTCATTTTCTTGCCATGCTCCTCATTGGCTGAGCAATTTTCAAAATTGTCAAGTGAAAGCCATCATAACATAACGGTGTCAAGCCCAGAGGACGCTAGAAGCTAATTTAGCGTCGACCTGTCAACCGCTCAAGGGAAGCGGGGACGTTGATTGGCTCTTCTCAAACAGTCGTCCAATTTTGGAATTATGTATGTACCCTGAAGTTATTCGCTTCCTCGTTTCAATGCCGCTTTGGAGTCGTGCCATCAGTCGTGAAAACCTTAATTGAGCGCAACGCATGCAGGTTTGGGTTAGCCTCAAGTTAGCCTGCGGACAGACTTTTCTGGTGCGTGGTGGGTAATTCGTTCAGCTTTTCGGCGCTTACTTCTTTCAACGCGAATTCAACTTGGGGTAACGATGCGAACGAATATGGATTTTATCAATTCATGACGAGCGCCAACATGGAGATAACAAAAAGAAATACTGGTCTTCCTTGGGTCTTCCATATGATTATGGGCGCATTACTTATCAGTATACATTTATGTTTGATCGTCTACTTAAGGGTTTAGAATTTACGGTGAGAATCCGTAAGATGGCCGGAATGAATTGTTTATATGTCATCGTTCTCTCACTCATAGATTTATTTTATGTACTACATATGTAATTTTCAATTGAAAAAACGTTGAATTGAAAGGGCGAAGAAGGAGACATAGGGTTGGTGTCTTGCTCCAAGGCTCGCGAGGCCCCTCGCAGCTTCAGCCCACACAGACAACACACAATTTTCCTACTCCCTCCCTACATCCCTTGTAATAAACTTTGTGCGGTCCACCTGAGTTAGACTTGAAATGAGGTGAATTATGGGTGACTGTCTTGGCAGAAATGAAGACTGCCGAGGACGGAGATATTCAGGGAACCCGGATACTGGTATTACATATATGGGACATGATGACAACATCTCAGCATGCAGGAAGGCATGACTGAATGGCTTCTCCGTCAAGACTCGACCTAAGCCTACTTTGGGTTTACGCTCCCGTTCAACACTGTTTACGTCCTATGAAAAAATTTCAAGGCTTTGGTCGAAGGTTCAAGTCGCCTTACGACGGCTTCTGTATAAATACAACATGCTTCGCCTTTTTGATTCTCCAGTCGAATAACCAACTTCGTCACCTACTCATCTCTCTCCAGCCAACAAACACTCTCTTTACCAACCCCTCTCTCTTACTACTTTCGCAATGTTCTCCAAGCTCGCTATCCTCGCCGCTGCCTCTATGGCCATCTTCGCCGCTGCTGCTCCCCAGGGAGGTATCAACAACTCCTGCAACACAGGCGACATCAAGTGCTGTATGTTCATCAATCTGTTATTTTTTGGTCTGTTTCAATACTCATGAAATGGTACAGGCAACCAAGTCATGAGCTCCGAGTCCGCAGCCTTCAAAGGCATTGCTTCACTCCTGGCCCTTGACGTCACCGGTATCACCGGCCAAGTCGCCATGGGATGCTCCCCCATCACCGTCATTGGTCTCGGCTCCGGTGCCAACTGCAAGGCGCAACCCGTCTGCTGCTCGGGCAACAAATACAGTACGTGGCTCCAACTTTCATTATTCGAAGCATCATTGACGCACATGTTGCAGATGGACTCATCAACGTGGGCTGCTCTCCCATTTCCATCAACGCTTAAGCGTCCTTCGCATTCGTATCGAGTAGTGTTTGTTGACTAAGAGTATAACTACTAGTTCCGTCATACCTGTCGCTCGTTATCATTTACTCCTAATCTAATTACATACATCAACTGCCGAAACTGAAGCATCTACAGCGAGGTTCTGGCTTCAAGCCTGTAAGCATCCAATGTGAAACAGCTTTGATGCGATTCGCATTTTTGCGCTGAACATCTGAATTTCTCAGGAAGGATGAGCTTTACGTGTGCGGAATGCGCAGTTGTTATTCACGAAGGCTGACGGTTACAGGTTCCAAGCTGCCTTCTAGACGTAGAACCATAAACCTACCCTGTGCTTGCTCTATCACAGACCGAATCACGTTTCCAAAGCCAACGCGCACAGGTACTCGGGAGATTCACTGACATTGACATGCAATCAAGTGCTCAAAACTCGCCTTTGTCGCCCGCCTTGCCCGATAAGCGCGCCCAAAAATAACATTTAGTAATCCCAATGGAATGTAGGCTTGAAGCGAGCTCTGGGAGCCAACCTTGATCATCTGGATTCCTTGATAAAACACCGTCACGGTATGGGTTCTGACTTTACGCAGCTTAAACATACACGAAGTGTGAAGCTTCGAAAACCTATAACACGTATCCCAGTGATCATTGGTCCTAAACCGTCTCAGTGACGAGCTGCCTCTTCTTTGTATCGAAGATCTGGTCTAAGGTATTAGCATCTGACCGAGAAAGCCCACACTGGCAGTTAGGTATAGAGCCCTGATGATAAATGCTCACCTCTTCAGAGCGTGCTTCGCTCTCCTGCATTGTTATCACGTCCATAGCCCGACCGGACATTGATATATTAATAGTCGATTTTTGGCTGCTCGTCTCTGCCCGCCGGAAGTTTAATGTTTCCATTGCTCTCCACTCTTCGTTCAAGGTCACATTGCGAAACTGATTCCTGAGGTGACGACGGCTGTTAAGGCTGTCATAAAGCAAAGTACAAAGTCGTATCAGCAAGAGAATAAACCACAGACCGAGACGGTTCTCTTACAAAGCGAGGGCACTGTTCATGTAGACTATCGATAGATATAGACGGTCAAATTGGCGGTAATAATTCTCGGGATTACTCACGTTTACTGCTAAGGAACAACCCAATAAGGAACCAGAGAGAGTTGGGAAGAGCGACGAACTGTTGGACGATTAATATTCGTCCCGGTACAAGGTTGAGCGTTTACTGTACCAGGAACAGGTTTAAGGCGGCAGCGAGCGCGGTCAGCCCACCTCGATTAACGGCATTAATCATCAGTTTATCGAGCATAGTGTTGGTACTGTTGGTTGATAGATAAGGAGTTGTTTATCACTGTTATATAACATGAATCGTACGCTTTTATCCCCGTTTTTGTGCTGTTGAGCCTCGACAAAAGGGATCCGGTGATTAGAAGGTCGCAAACCAAAGTGGCGGTGCTCTGGAGTGCATGCGTGGGCTAGCAAAAAACGTATCATGTTAGCATCTGGAACCGGGCTGTGATTTAAAAGAAACGGACCATGGTCTCCGCAAGGTGATCGAAGCTTCCAAGCTTTGTTCTGACGAAGGATTTAGATAGGGGTAGAAAGCCGCACCGACGTCAGTGCCTACATTATTACATCTTGAGCTGTAAATGTATTCATTTAGCTGCCTGTAAGAGAACAGAAGATTCATATTTATGGGGATAAATGGCTAATACTCACCGATACCAGCACCTAGCGAGACAAGTGGAAGGTTGAACGGTTAGCTACAGATGGGTACGATTCCGCTGAAAGGGCGCCAGAAAACATTACCAATCTGTATCAGGGCTAACGCCATCTGTTGTAAAGAAGCGGAACTTGAAGAAGAGGACCAGTATTATGTGATAATGAGGAAGAACGTACGATGAGTACAGGCATTAATTTGTCATTTTTATTCACTGTTTGTCGCTATCGGCAACATGAAAGGATTTGAAGATAATTCTATGACTCACGCCTATAAATAGAGGATGCAAAGTATCTGTGTTTTATGATTAATATGCGGCAATGGCGGCAAGAGCGAGAGTGTTACAAAACTCACATTTGAACGAGGAATGCGGAGAGGTACTATAAAAAAACCATGGGACTGGTATTTGGATAAAAATAGATATTTTTCCTACAGTGAGAGGTAGTTGCGCCTGGGCCCAGGGTATCAATCAATGGGTCACTCCAACAAATATGCAAGTCAAATCCTATGCTCACTGCGTCGGCCCTGTAGTACATATCACGATGTCGTTATCACCAAAAAAAATCGAACTAGGTTATACATGAGGCTTACCAGTTTACCTTCAACAGAAACTCAAAGTCTCCAAAGTGGGTGATGAGACAAAGATACGTGGATGTGAAAATGAAGACCATCTGGAGGGTTTCGATCGTTCTAACGGTTTGTTTAGCTCGTCAACGTTACAACTCCCAAACGCTGCCAGGAAAACGTCCTGATTGCGTCTGACTCACACCAGCAATATGACCTTTTCCGATCACTTTCTTCAGTTTCTCCAAGCGGGTACTATTGGTAGATGAAAACCAACCATGCCTCGGACTCCCCAGTGATCATTCTGATACCAATGAAAATACAGCCATGCCTGAAGGAGGCCACAACCGTAAAGACTGCACTCGTATAGCTTTGTTTGATGGCACGTTCAATCTACATGGAACCAAGACACTTACATGGTCTCGAGAAACAGGGACACAAGCCAAATTCCATAAGTGGACGTTAGGTCTGCGGCCATTTCAAATCTTAGAGAGGGCTAACGAGACGAAGGGGAAGAAAAATATGAGGGACCCCATTGGACAAAAATAAAATCACGCTATTGGTNGGTCTCGAGAAACAGGGACACAAGCCAAATTCCATAAGTGGACGTTAGGTCTGCGGCCATTTCAAATCTTAGAGAGGGCTAACGAGACGAAGGGGAAGAAAAATATGAGGGACCCCATTGGACAAAAATAAAATCACGCTATTGGTGAGAAATTCTCATAGTCATTCAACGATTTTGGCAAGAAACACCACAAATTTGCGTATAATGACATCAACTCAATGAACACACAAGTAATGCTTATCAGCCAAGTCGGTTTCTTATTGCCTGAAATTCCTTATTACTTGAGTTTCTTATTGCCTGAGTTTCTTATTGCCTAAGTTTCTTATTGCTTGAATTCTTGGCAGGTTTGAGCGTATAACGTGTGGGTGGGCCGAGTGGGCCAACGCTTCGCATGGCATGTACAAATAATCCCTTTTCCTTTTTTTTGTCTATATTCAGTCATTCAGCATCTCCACCAACTGTAACTTCCGCAGAAGTATTCGAGCCACAAAAATGCAATTGTATGAGAGTATGAAGACATTATCATGAGTGAATGGGTTTAGAAAGGGAGCGAGGGATAAAAAGGACATCATAGTAGAAACCACTGGCACCCTAGCACTCAAAGGAGCTAAACTGCCAACAATGTGCTGTAACCTCAGTAATGCAGCACGGAGCAGCACACCCAGATGAAGACAATGTCGTTGTGCTTGGTGGCCTCTGCACAATGAATAATAATTTGAAGTCCTAGAGTATGAAGTAATGATGCTGGGGGTGCGTTGTCGCATACTGATGCTGAGTAGTTGGAGTCAAATAACCGTGCTGTTGGTATTGCGGAGAAGGATGATGGTGATGATGGGCTAGGGTAAAACCAAACTCCAACTTCAGGAGGTCCAGCATTTGCAAATTGTCGGATGATGTTGTTGATGATACGCTGGGGTATGAGTCGCGGGAGTCGCGCCGGAGGTGCTGCTTGCTGCAGCCTGCCTGTGCCCCCTTTCTCCATACTCCTCACCCTCCTACCCTATCTTCTCATTTCATCCCCCATAGTCTTGCCCCTCCTGGCATACCATGCACCTGTGGCACCTGTGCAACCGCCGACCATGCGCAGTGCTCTCTGCGCCAAAGGCATTGAAGCTACTCCTCGTCAATCCCACCCGAGAGCTCATATGCGGACTCAGGACAATCGTGGCACAGTTGTGGGAAGTGTGAGCACAGGTTGGACAACAGGTGCAAGACGTGATCACTGATGTTTACGTTGCAATAAGCAGGAACATGAACATGCGAGTACATTGCAAGAGTGGGGTACTGAGAAACGTGAACCAAAGAGAAAGTCGGGGGAGGTTGGTAGACAGGCAGATGGTGGTTGCTGATATCCAGCAGGATGGTGTGGCTTAACACTGTACAACGTCCTTCCAGTAGCACCGTCATTCATATCGCTCCTGGCTGGGAGCCTGGGACAAGAAATGGACGGCTGGTAGTACCTCAAACATGTCTTGCAAGTCCTCAAAAACGGTCAAAAAGGTCCTTCAAGTTGTCCCTCCAACGCCTGTTGCTGAGCACTGGGATACGCCTCACTTGGACTTGAAGGCTCATTGACCTAGCATCAGAGAGTGGTGAGCATGTGAGAGTCTAACAGTAGAGGTTCCATAAAACCAGTCAATACATGTCAGCAAGAAAAGAGTCGGTGTAGACTGTCCAGCATTCATACAAAGAACAGGTGTTGGGCAAATGGCAAACTATGGTAAAGAAAGAACAATGTCAACTGCTATTGGCAACGACGAGGCAGAGAATGACTCAGCGGCCCTCTAGTGACCCCTGACACCACTTTGGAAATCACTGGCTATCGCACTATCAACAAGACCCCGGCATGCTGGACGCGAGAAGAACAACTCTCTCAAGGGATTTATAAAAACTACCGTTCATAATACTCCCTACAACGCCATGGCTGCTAACACTCATGTTTCCACTATCACTATTCATCAACAGCCTCCTCATCTGACACTCTTATCCCATTCACATGTACTACTAGTACCCTACTTCAAGTTTGTACTCTTTCCACCTCGAGGCTTCTCACCCATGTTCTGCCACAGGTTTTCAATTGTCAGATTGTGAATACTTTTTGGAAAGCTGAATAAATATAATTTGAGTTTGAATAATTTCAGAATGGATAAAAATAATACACACATTGTATGAGAAGGAATGACTGTAGCAGATGTATTCCGCCCCTCGTTCTCAGCCGGTTTATCCAAGGTCTCGGAATGAGTGGTGGTTTCAACATGTGAAAATCTGGTATTGTTGTCCATATAATATTATATAGATTATGTCTTTTACTAAGTCTTGGGTTAGTTGTGTATATGAAGGAAAGAATAACAGAAAAGGACCTTTAAGTTTGTGATAAGAGAGCCGTTATTAAGAAAGGAAAGCGCCTGGATCGCTTTTTATATTGAGGTGTTCATGCACAAAAAGTTGACAAACAATATTATATGCGAAGGGAAGTAATGCTAGTACAAATATTCAAAGCTTCGAGCCAAAGCAGCTTTCTATCTACCATATCCTTAGAGATTAACACAGGAAGAGGAATAAGATGTAATCTATCTGTGAATTCCTGAAGTTCTTCAGACGAAAAAGGGCATCGGTCTTCTTCAACGGAAACAAGGCTAAATCGTTGGGGTCTGTGGGATACAAATGGGTCCACAGACTCCTCAGATGCATCCTGCTGATTTGCAAGGGCATTGTGCGAGCGAAGCCTTGGCTCATCATAAGCGTCCCAATCAATTCCAAATCCTTCAATGTCCGCAGGCTCCATATCATCATCAAGGCTGGGCTCATAAGTCGAAGACCCATGAGCAGGATCAGAACCAAAACCTTGGACACCATCTTGAAGCATGCTGAACCACTTGAGCTCTTGCGGCGATGCGGACCGTAGCCCAGGAAGCTGCATCTTGTGTGAATTCCACGTGCAGGCCCATTCAGTAATATCCTGGTTAATAGCGTTAAGAAAAAGGGTATGGACTAGCCAGATATGTCCTCCAAGGTCTGTATTCAGGCCAGCCTCCGCTTCCAGCTGCTGAAAGAACTGCTTCCACTTTGCACCAACCCCAGCTGTAAAATCAACCCATAGTCGCTCAATACGAATATTGTGAACACTCCTGAATTTGCGACACATAAATCAGTAAGAAATTGTGTTCAATATAACTTAAGCGCACCTTCCCCAAATATAGGACCCTCTTCCTTCGCCTCTCTTGTTCTCCATGTAATCAGCAACCAGAACATTCTCTCCACCGTGATCTCCTCGAACCCGACTAGGAAGACCATTCTCCAACACGGCTTCCTCAAAAAGGCTCAATACTGTCTCTGACCGGTTATTGCTGTGAGCTCTGATTCCTGTAATAAATCTAGAGTAGCCATCAATGAAGCCATGGACCACTATTTTCCACCGAATTAAACCTGTCAAAAATAATAAAGCATTAATAGTCAGAGATACAATAAGATACGTACCATGTTGACCATCGTGATGCCATAAAGAGTTGTAACCCCGCACATTATAAGACCTTCGGATAATTCTTCGAGGGCCAAAGGCACAAGGAGGAGGGCCTCGCACCCTGAGGCAAGATGCAATAATACGAGAACGAGGGACATTATGACCCAGATGTCGGAGATTTCCATCAATCATACGGTGTCCATAGGTAGGAAAAGATTGGAGAATTTGATGTATAGCGTGATCTAACTGTTCGTCAGTGAGGCTAGAAACAGGACCCGTTGAAGAGCCAGTGTACAGCCTTTGGGTGTTGCCATTCTCATCAACCCAATCCACGTAAACGGGTTCACCTGGCTCAGCTATACCCAATTCAACCGCCCTTCTCCTTATAGTTCTTCGATTGACACCAAACACCTCCGCAAGCTGTGTAGGTCCCCTGAAAGAGTATGAAACAGCCAACACATTTTCATCTATTTCAAGCCTGGGG